>APFE031459933.1:0-16116 GCA_000404065.3 Pinus taeda | reverse complement strand
TGATGCCATTGATCCTACTCCAAAATTGTACACCGTTTGGGTTTAAGCTCATTTGTGAGCAATTGCTAGTGGTGGTGCTAAGCTATTTTTCCTCCTCTTTTTCGCTCCACGCATCCTTGGCTACCACCCTTGAATGTTAATCAGGTGCTCAATATTTAGCTCAAAACCTCAATGACCGCACCCGTCTCGGAAAAAGGATCCGAATGCAACTCGTTTCACTGAAAATCGAGTTCATATGAGGAAGATGTCACGTTCCGTCCACTTTTCCAAATAGAAGAAATTTTTAAAAAAATTGCACAGTCAATAGTCTGTACTGCTGATGTGGCAAGTGACTGTGCAAGGTCAACATTGGTCAACAATTCAATTAGGCCTCGACAAGTGTCATATTTTTGTTAGTTATCAAATATGGTGATGTGGTATGATTTTTTTGGTTAATGGGGGACGAATGAGGAGGGGACAAGTGGCAAGCCTAGAGGTTGCCACGTCTCCCTCCCAAAAGGTCAGCTCAGTGCGTAGTGGAACACATTTTGTGGCAGGCTGGGTGGTCGAACATGGGACCTGTACTAAACAACTGCAACACATTTCCATTACACCACCACATTACAACTTAGCCGTTATGTTTACCGCACCTATTTCAAGTTTAATGTAATGCAAGTTGGGGGTTAGGAGGGCCAACCCGCAGGCCAACCCTCCCATGTGAACGCTCCATTGGTGGTTACGGTCATATGTATTCAATAGTCACCATAAATTGTGCCACATAAACCATAACCATTAGCATTATGCCATTGCATGTGTCCGCCTCCACCAACACCACCGAAGTTAACGGTTATTAAAAATGTGGTTTGCGTTAATCACGTTTAGTGGTTAATTAAGTGCGTTTTAAAATTAATTAAGTCTAGTTTAACTTGGCAGAAATTATGGAAGACCTCCAGAATTGGTGCTACTCCAGTTTTAGTGGAGTCAATTGGAGTTCCTCCAGTTTTAGAGGATTTTTCCTAGGGAAAGCTTTTTTGACCACAACTGAAGCAAAATTTGCACAAATTGAGCTAAAAAAAAGGTGTTCCTAGCTAATTTGAGCATCCTCAACACATTGAATAAGGTTTAAGGAGCAGTATAGTTTTCTAAACAACATTTTTTTTACCACATTGAGCTAATACAGAGGCCCAGACCATGGATGCTAGACCAAGGAGATGTAGCCCAGGACGGGTGAAATCCTTCATCGAAACACTGTGTTAAGAGTTCATGTTGGTGGTTTGCTGTACTTTTCATTAATTTTTTTCAACACTTGTTTTTAATGCTATTTTTCTCATGTATTTCACCTAAAAATTGATAAAATTTACATGTTTCTAATCATGAACACATAAGAGAAACATGCACAAGAAGCAATTGAAAAGCATTTGCTTTTAAATCTGAAATTTAAATTGGCACAACTGTCTCTATTTCTCTTCTCCTATCATTCAACTGAACCCTCTCCTGTTACATTTGATTTGTTTATATTTCTCTATTTTCAGTTGATCTTTACAGTTAATCCAACTGATATAGAATATGGTTACATAAATACTATTTTTGTTAATAATTATAATCACTTGGCACTTCAAGGCTTGGAGGAACAGTTGGTTCTTATTTCCCTAATTTAACGGACCATTCCTTAACTAATAACGGAGCTACAGTAATTATAACTGAAGTAAAAAGAGATGTCTAAATTCACTGACTCTGTAAACAAGCTAAAAGAAAAATTATTACAGTAAAAATTTAAACAATCCAATCGATCAATAGCCTTTGAACCTGGTTGGAATTTTGCCCAATTACGGTGAGCTGGATGCTCCTACATCAGGCTCTTGGGGTGAAAAGAGATTATGACTCCGGTTCAGGAGCTCCTCGACCGACGTTCCTGTTTGTTCAATCTGCCTGGCGTCAAGCCATGAGCTGTCCTCAATCGGACGGTTCTTCCACTTGACCAGGTACTGAAAATAATTTTTCCGTCGAGTACGTCTAACTACCTGAGTTTCGAGGATGCCTTCGATCTCAGGGGGTTGGACATAAGGCATCTTTCTTTTCCAAGTTTTCCCATCTTCCTTGGTGTTCCGCGTGGATTGTCCGGGTCCATCTTTATTTTCCTCCATCAGATCGCCTGTATACAGAAACAGATCTGCTGCATTGAAGATAGGTGAAATGCCTATTCCGGGTGGTAATTGTATTTCGTAGGCATTTGCCGAAAATTTTCGCAAGATCTTACAAGTTCCTATCTTTTTGTACTTTAGTTTATTGTACGTACCCTTAGGGAAACGTTCCTTACGCAAGTGTACCAGGACTTCGTCCCCCACCTCGAAATGAACTTCTCTTCTCTTTAGATCTGCATGTTGTTTATATTTTGAGCTGATGTCCCGTAATTTTGCTTTCACCTATTCGTGTAAATCCCTCATTGCATTAGCAAAATCTTCTCCACCCGCACTCCGTCGTTCCTGTAAACCAAGATCTCGAAGTTCATGCACTCGACGAGGGTGCATTCCATATAGCATATGAAAGGGACTGAGACCCGTGCTACGATTTGGCGAATTGTTGTAAGCAAACTCTGCTTGCGCTAGCACTCGGTCCCACATACGTGAATTCTCCCCGACTAAGTTTTGTAATAGGTTTCCCAAACTTCTGTTCACAACCTCTGTCTGCCCGTCGGTTTGCTGGTGATAATCAAAACTGTATCTTAATTGGGTGTTCATTTTTTTCCATAAGGTACGCCAAAAATGTCCCGTGAACTTCACGTCTGTGTCTGATAGGATGGTTGTTGGTAACCCGTGTAAGCTGACAATCTCATTAAACAACAAGTGGGCCACGTGAGTGGCGTCACTAGTTTTCCGACAAGGTATGAAATGTGCCATTTTTGAGAAACGATCCACCACTACCATCACTGAATCATAACCTTTCTGCGTTTTTGGCAGTCCCAAAACAAATTCTAGACTAACCAAATCCCAAGGTCTGCCTGGAACAGGTAATGGCAGATATAATCCTGTGTTCTAGCTGTGTCCCTTCGCTAATTGACACACCTTACACTTCATCACAAAACTTTGCACGTCTCGTCGCATTCTTGGCCAAAAATAGAAATGACTAAGTTGCTCCAAGGTTTTATCTATACCGAAGTCTCCAGCCAAACCCCCACTGTGTTTTTCGCGAATAATGTTCTCCCTCATGGAACAGTTGGGGTTACACAATTGTCCTCCCTTAAATAGCAATTTTTCTTGTATATTGTAATCTAACCAAGGACTATTACCCCTTATCAAAGGGTTCTGGCACTCCTCATAGGCTTCTCTGAAATCTGTATCTGTTTTGTAGAGATCTCGTAAATGTTCAAAACCCAAAACCTGTACATCACTCTACTCCAAAAGTAGAGATTTTCTACTTAATGCGTCGACCACCTTGTTTGCTTGTCCACTAATATGTTTTAGCACAAAATTAAAACTCTGTAAGTACTCCACCAATTTGGCATGTTTATGATTGAGTTTATGCTGCTGCATTTCATATTGCAATGCAGAACTGTCTGAAAACATCACAAACTCGTTCCCTAACAAATAATGCCTCCAGTGTCTTAAAGCTTGTACCACTGTCAAAAATTATTTGTCATATGAGGAGTACTTCTACCTACTCTCATTCATCTTTTCACTGAAAAATGCTACAGGCCTGTCCTCCTGACTGAGTACAGCCCCGATCGCTATTCCGCTAGCATCACAACATAACTGAAATAATTTCTGAAAATCTGGTAGCCTGAGAATCGGTCTTTCCGTAATCTTCCTTTTCAACAGTTGAAAACTTTTTTCTACTTCTTCTGTCCATCGAAAAGGTTGGCTGGCCTTTTTCATGGTGTCTAACATAGGAGCACAAATTCGCTAAAATTCTTAACAAACTTTCTCTAGAAACTTGCCAATCCATGGAAACTACGTACCTCAAATAAATTTTTCGGTGACGGCCAATTTACTATTGCTGTTATCTTTTTCGGATCCATTTTTAATTCGTTTTCTGCTATCACAAATCCCAAATAAATTAATTCTCTTTTCAGAAATGTACATTTCTTTAAATTTATTAATAACTTGTTTTGCTGTAGTTTTTCCAACAGTTTGCGCACATGCCAGAAGTGTTCTTCTTTCGTCTTGCTGAAAATAAGGATGTCATCTAAATAAACTATTACAAATTCCCCAATATACTCCTTCAACATCTCATTCATGAGCCTCAGGAATGTGTTGGGTGCATTGCTCAACTCGAATGGCATAACTAGCCATTCATATAATCCCTCATTTTTTTTAAAAGTTGTTTTCCACTCGTCTCCTTCTCGTATCTGAATCTGGTGATATCCGCTTTTTAAGTCTATTTTTGAGAAGTAAGCTGCCCGACTTAAACAGTCCATCATATCATCCATATGCGGTAACTAAAATCTGTACCAGATGGTGATTTTATTGATGGCCCTAGAATCAGTGCACATCCACCAGTCTCCTCCCTTCTTGGGGGCGAGGACTGTTGGCACAACACATGGGCTCAAACTTTCTCTGATTAAACCTTTGTCCAATAGTTCTTGCACTTGTTTCCTGATTTCCTCATTATCCTTGGGGATCATTCGATAGGCTGCTTTATTTGGTAAGCTGGCTACGGGTATAAAGTCAATATGGTGGCTGATACTCCGCTTGGGGGGTAACTTGTCTGGCAAGTGGTCTACTACAATATCTGTAAATTATTCCAACATACGCTGTATTTCCACGGGTAAATCTATTATCTCTGTATGTAAGAGGACTGTCCTTGTCTTTTTGACTATATCATAACTTATTTCACTATTCTCAACCTGTTTTAAAATTTGTTTTCCACTCATTAGCAATGCTTTGGTTTCGTTTTCTCCAGTTGTTTCCTTCTCTTCTCTGATAGGCACAAGGGTATGCCTGACCCCATCTTTCACGAACTTATAACAGTTCATCACTCCATCGTGTGTCACCTTCCTATCATATTGCCAAGGCCTGCCCAATAATATGTGACATACGTCCATCGACATGATGTCACAAATAATTTTATCCTTATATTGACCTATTTGAAATTCAACCTCACTTTGCTCGTCCACCAGTAACTGGTGCCCCTTTTGTAACCATGAAACTCTATATAGAATGGGGTGTTTTAAACGCTTCAGCCCCAACTTTTCCACCATTTCCGTGGATACCAAATTGTCCGTACTTCCACTGTCGATTATCATCTTACAACACTTACCCTCTGATTTGCAAATTGTCCTGAACAGAGCTTTCCGCTGCGTCTGTTCGACACTCTCATCAACTGGTTTCAGTAATACCTTATGCAGCAATAAGCTTCTCCCATTTCTGGGGCATTCTCTGCCTCTTGAGGGGGTGCTGTTGTTTCCTCTGGTTGCGCCACATACGCGCCTCGTTGTCCAGCTGAATCTGTTTCTGGGCACTCAAACGAACGGTGCCCCCACTTGTGGCATCTATAGCATTGATAACCAGTTCCCCTTCCACGGCCATTTCCTCTGCCACGTTGGAACGATTTGCCACCTCTCGTTCCGTCTCATTTTTCTTCTATTCCCGAAGTCCTCGAACTGTTGTCTTCCTCGCTGTTGCTGGCAGTCGGGCCCCTGCCATAGGACTGGCCTCTCCCTCTGGTAGACCCTCATCCTCTCCGGGCATTCTGTCTTCGGTTAATTTTCTCCTCTGCTTTAATTGCACTCTAGTATGCCTCCTTAGTATTATTTGGAGACAAAATACTTATTTCATCCAAAATATCCATCCTCAGTCCATTAACATATCTGGCTGTCCTTTCTATCGTATCCTCTGTATATCCGGCTCGCAAACTCACTCGGTAGAATTCCTCTGCATACTCTTTCACAGTCAGTCCCCTCTGTCTCAAGTTTTGTACTTGTCTATGTAACGCGATTTGATAATCCCTTGGCAGAAATCTGCCCTTCAATTTAGCGACCATCCTTTTCCAAGTTTTAATCGGTGTTTTGTTCAACCTCTTCCTCTCATTCTGGACACTATCAAACCACAGAGCTGCGTGTCCTTTCAGCTTTTTTGCTGCAAATTTGACTCTACAGTCTTCACTAACTTCCTCGCATTCAAAATACTTGTCCATCTCACTAATCCAATCTAACACAAAATCAATAGACAAACTACCATCGTATGTCAGGAGTTCTAGTTTTGGTCTGCTGTTCGACAATAAGATAGACTTCAGTAATTTCACCTCTGCTGATTCACCTTCAGGTCCATCTACTGCCACTTCTACTTCTTCTTCACTCACATCGCCCATTTCTGGATCTCTTCTCCTGCCCCCCTCTACTGCTTCCAAACGAGCAGTAAGAACTCTGAGTTCTTCTCGTAATGCCTCATCTGCCATTCTACGAGCACCTCAGCTTCGTCCTCATCTACCTACATCCATTTTTTTCAAATCTCTTTAACTCAATGCTCTGATACCACTCTGGTGTAACCTAGCCCAAAAGGCCTACACTTTACACTTTACACGCGGAAGGAAAATGTATACGTGGCAAATAAAAATCTTAACTGTGTTTGTCCGCGGGATTTTTATGTGAGTTGGTAGCTGGAGAGTTAATGCATGCAGTAAATATCTGTACTCCGTCTCGAGACTGCTCCCGCTTGCCCTTTGCGCCTTAGCCCTTGTTCATTATGGCATGTTCTGGATTGTTCCATCGTTATTTCCGCTCTGTGGTTATTTGTTCTGGTCGAGGGTTTTTGGGTTTCTTCTGTAGAATGTTATATACTCTGCTCTGTTGGTATGTGCAACTCTTTTTACGGGCAAAACTTGGCCCCTCGTCTATTCAACCTGTTTGCAATTTTAATGGAAATGGCGTTTGGTTTTGATGGCTATTTGGCTCGGTTCCGTGGTTTGACCTCGTTGAGTATTTCTCTTCTTTCCTTCCTTACATGCGCGAATTTCTTAAGGTATTTGTTAAGCACTTGCTGTTGGTTGTTATATATTGCTGTCTCTGTGTATCTCGTGGTTCTTGGTCGAGGTTTTGTAGCCGTTTCTGGAAATCACTGTGGTTTTTCTGTGTTTTCTTGGAACCTTGTTGTCTTTGGTTCGAATCTAGTTGGGTATTATGTGCTTGCTGTTGGTTGGGTCTCTCACAGTGCGGCACTGTATTTGCCTTCGAGCACAGGACTTTTCGGGCGGGCGTCCTTCGTTTGGAATAGGTAAATACTCCTGTCCCTATTTCAATCTTGCTCGGCTTCTCTTTCTAGAACTAACCCACTTTGTTCCTCTGGTCTACAGTCACCCAAATTCTTTAGGATGTCACACCGTTGTATTCGGCTTCGCTCTCCCAGGTAATTTCACTGTATTTCTAATTCTCCAAAGGCGTTCACACTTTTTCTTGGAATTCCCCTCGCTGCTTTCGTTCTAATGTAGATGGGTTGATGTTTGCAGGTCGCTGTTGGAAACCTGGGTGGCGTATACTCCAGTATTTAGCTTGTACAGTCACTTATTTTCTTGGGTAGGCCTCAATCCCAAACGTCTGGTTGTAGTTTTGCTTAATGTTAAGGTTCTGCGATCTTTCTCAGGTCCTTCGGTCGCTGTATGAATTTAACTTGGTTGTATTTCTTTCGTTTGCTCCTGTATTAAGTTTTACAAGAGATGGGAGTCATTGTCGGTCGGTTTTGTCAAACCCTAGTTTAGGGTTTTCTGGTTTATAAAGTTTTTCCGACTATATGTCGTACTTTACTATATGTATGGTAGCGGACTTTGTTTTTTCAATGGAGTCGTTCTCGCTTTAACAATAGTCACTATATTTGTGGTCCTTCGACTTTATAAAATGAAATTTATGAAAGGAAAATAAAATATATAGCGTCGTTACCTATTTGCATTTGTATTCCGCCTCTGTTCTGTGATTGCTCTTTATGACTTTGAACACTGGAAACGGTTGACTCTTGTACGCAATTTCTTCACCTTTGATTTCTAGGTGTTATATGCCGAGATTCCTATTCGACTGTGTGCGAAAACAATGTTAAATAAATGTATTGTTGTCTGTCATTTGTGACTGTAGATTACTGAGACTTCATCCGGTTGTTTAATATTTCACTGTGATTCATATTTGAATGCTTGCAACAGCAATTTGATAAATATTATTTGTATGGTAGTTTATCAGGCCGTAAAGAAAAAAATTTCATTTGGGCAAATATTAATAAAGATGATACAGATGGACAAATAACTTTCTTTTTTGAATGCTTCTAACTGTCTCTATTTCTCTTCTCTTATCATTCAACTGAACCCTCTGCTCTTACATTTGATCTGTTTATATTTCTCTATTTTCAGTTGATCTTTACAGTTAATCCAACTGATATAGAATATGGTTACAGACATACTATTTTTGTTAATAATTATAATCACTTGGCACTTCAAGACTTGGAGGAACAGTTGGTTCTTATTTCCCTAATTTAACGGATCATTCCTTAACTAATAACTGAGCCACAATAATTCTAACTGAAGTAAAAAGAGATGTCTAAATTCACTGACTCTGTAAAACAAACTAAAAGAAAAACTATTAGAGTAAAAATTTAAACAATCCAATCGATCAATAGCCTTTGAACCTGGTTGGAATTTTTCCCAATTATGGTGAGCTGGATGCTCCTGCATCAGGTATGAACGCAAATTTCCTTGTAACTTGTTTGGTGCTATTCGAAAGAATTAAAGGATGACGTTGCGGGGAAATGAATGGAAAAATGAAAGAGCTGGTTGACATTGCTATTGTTCAAAGTCAAAACCTACCTCGTTGAAGAGGTATGTAGAGATGACTTTTCTTTAGCCATTTTTATGTTGAATTTAAGGCTCTGCTTCCTCAATAATTTCTATCAAATATAATTTTTCCTTCATTGCCCCAATTTGTCCCTTGCAAATTCAAGCACGACTGGGACTAGGTTTTTAAATGACTTCTCATAGCTTTGTATTTGGTTTTCCTCTATAACCTCTTTTTTTTTTTATTAGTTTAACCCATGATTGTTGTGTATTATGTTCTTTGTTTGCTGGGTTTTTGGTTTTTCTCTACTCACTTGTTGTGTATTGAGCCATTTTTATATTGAATTTAAGGCTCTGCTTCCTCAATAATTTCTATCAAATTTAATTTTTCCTTCATTGCCCCAATTTATCCCTTCCGAATTCAAGCACGACTGGGACTGGGTTTTTAAATGACTTCTCATAGCTTTGTATTTGGTTTTCCTCTATAACCTCTTTTTTTTTTATTAGTTTAACCCATGGTTGTTGTGTATTGTGTTCCTTGTTTGCTAGGTTTTTGTTTTTTCTCTACTCACTTGTTGTGTATTGAGCCATTTTCATTGGTCATGGATTTAAGAATATGTTTCCTCGTCAATAATTTTACTCTTGTGCATCGACCATGGATTTAAGCCTCTGTTTTCTCTTCAATAATTTTACCCTTGTGCATCAGGAATGGATTTAAGCCTCTGTTTCCTCCTCAATAATGCGTCTGTTTCCTCCTCAATAATTTCTATTGTCGTTGTGCATCAGCCGTGGATTTAACCCTCTATTTCCTCCTCGGTAATTTTTGTTTCCCTTGTACTGTGTGCACCAGCCATGGATTTAAGCCTCTATTTCCACCTTAGTAATTTATATTTCCCTTGTGGTATATTCATCAGCCATGGATCATCGATTTAAGCCTCCATTTCCTCCTCAATAATTTCTATTACCCTTCTGCTGCCGTGTGCATCTGCCATGGATTTAAGGCAGAGGCTCTGTGACTTACTATTTCTTATCAGTGATTTATTTCAGCTTTTAAATTAATAATAATCTCTTTTGCGTCAACTGGGCATTCTCTGTTATATATAACACTCTTTCGCTTCAATCCTCCGCAATCAGTTTCGCATCAATTGCGAATTCTCCGTTATGTAATTCGCCAAATATCTCTTTAATTAACAAACCATTTTTTTTTTATTTGCTATTTGTTAGTTTTTTAAGGTTTTTTTCTTGTATTGCATTTCATTATTTAGTTTTGTAAGCTTTTTTACTTATTCAAAATTGTATATATATGTTTGTTCTTTTGAAAATGTTTTATGTATTTATGCTTATATTTTGAATTGAAATTGTACCATTTTTGTTTGTTTATTTGAAATTGTGTAAGTGTGTATTTAGTTGAATTGTGCATTTTCTTGTTTAAAAGATAAAACATCATGAAAAGTACACATTGTTTGCATTGAGGGTTGTCATGAATAATATGTTACAGAGACTCACAAATTGCACATATGCTAGTTTTAATCAACATATTCTCCATTGATTATCCCCATATGCTAGTTTTAATCAACAACATTTCATGTTTTCTTCCTTTCTACTCACTTAATTTTTTTTATATATTTTCCTCGTTTTTAACTAGAACCATTTTTATTTCTTCTATAAGGGTTCTATCAAGTAGGGGAAATCTTAAGGATGGTTTTTTTTTTTAATTTTATAAACCTTGGTTATTCTTACTCCTCCCTATTATGCATATTATAACATGTTTGGTTATGTTTTCTTAAAAGTATTTATATTCCTAATGATTTTTAAGCTAAAATATTTTTTAGTATAAATTTTGTGCAAACCATCTTTCGATAAAATAAAAATTAACAAATTGTATTCTTTTGAAAAATCATAGAAAATTAAGCCACTCTAAATGTTAGCCCCAATTTTTTTTATACGACTTGGTATCTAATAATTGAATATCTTAGTTAGCTTCCTCCCAATTATGAAGAAGATATATATTTTCTCCCTTCAGGAATTTATCAAGATTCGTGTTTTTCAAACAAACTTTGTCCTACTAAGAGCTATTATACTATCCTTCACTACTCTCTCTATTTTCTCTATTCGTACATGTGACCCTTGTACATCAAGGGTGATTAAATTCATTTCCAGTGAGAACTCCGAGATATTCTTGTGTTATACTTGACTACATCAACCATTAAATATGATAACTCATACTCTACCAAACATACGTGGGATTCAACATTTTACTTTTTTTATGGGCCCATATTGATGGACAGTTATTTCCAATTTCACATTTATTATATTTTTCCTCCTATTATTGTTAGGATAAATAGCGCTTACCTAAAATATTTGATTGTTTTATGGTCCTTAATGATATGTTTATTCCCTCTTATCATAGCATTCATAAGGTAAATCCTTCATCTTTATTCCAATTTGGAGATTCTCGGAGGAAGATGGATGTGCAGAAAGCACTAGCACTTCTATCTATATCCCATCATTTCTTCTAAAATTTCCTCTCCTTCCTCCAATAACTCATCATCTTCATCATCCTAGCACATGAGATCTTAGCAAACAATCTTCTTCAAAGATCTGCAAGTCTTTCTTTTGCAAATTTAATCCTCACTCCAAACCCTTCAAAGTTTTTTCCTAGCAATCTCCTATTGGAGCTACATTTTTCTAGCAATATCAACAGTTATAAATCCAATTTAGTGGAGTTATTACTCTCTCAGATAATTCCATGTGGTCATTTTCTAGTTAGAGGTTCCTTCTATGACGTCCAAATTTTGAATTTAAACTTTGTTAAAAGGTTTACACTAAAATGTTATTTACCTACTCACCACATGCATTCCAACCACACAATATCCTTTATGCATGAATTCCATTTTTGGATCAACCCTTGATAATCACATAAGTCTGAATTGTATACAGGAGTTATTGCTACTTTCTTCCCACGCCATAGCTAACAAACCTAAATACAATTGTTTAATTACTCTTATTACCTATCCAAATGTTTCCTCTTTTTTGAAGTTATAGTCATTAAGAACCCTTTAAATCCTAATTAGAAGTCTTTAAATACATGTACCACCTCTCTCTTGCCAACTTATTCAAACTAGACTTCCAGTCATAAAACACTTATATTAGAAATAAGGAAGTAACAAAGAGTGTAAAAATTCTTGTGTAAGGAAGATAAACTAAAGCATTGAAGAATCTTTTACCAATTTGAAATAAAATTACAAGCATGGATGTTTCTTAGTGATTTCTACATTTCAAATAAATACATCAAAAATATAACTAAGATATTTTAGTTGCAGGATTCTAATTGGCCATAATTTTAATGTGGATTACAAAAAGAAAAAAATTAGTATACTAGGTCTTTATTCCACACATCATATTCTCTTATATATAGGTTTCACAACATAATCCCACAACTTCCCCATGGTAATTAAAATTATTTTACAATAAATAATTTCATAAAATTAATTTTTTATCATTAAATTTTATAAAATAAGTAAATAAAACCTTATAAAACTTTATTATTTTTTTAGATATGAGCGAATAAATATATAAAAAAATATATTTCAAAATGTAATTATGATATTTATATGCTTTTTTATAAAATGTCATATTTTGTAAGAGAATGTTATTTGTTTTTTCGATCTGTAAAAGTTTACTCTTTCCTTTTTGAATTATAGCACTAATTTTTAATTTACAATACGATGTTAGTAATACTAAATAATGACCAAACACATTGTTGGTTGTTCATAAGTTATCTACATTTCATTTTGGAATCTATTTTTATTCTATATATGAAGAAAAAGATTGGGACAACTCATAGAATGGAATCAGCCTTCTAAATTTGAGGGTCACCATCCTACATTTTTCTATTTAAACAATAGTTTATTTTTATAATTTCATTTTGTAATTATTTATTTAAACCAAAATTAAACCGTTTGCTTCTTTTAATTCACCTACTTAATTTTTTTCGTATTTAAGAAAATCAAAAGTAGGAAGCATAATTGCATTGTTAGGTTTTGGATAGAAAACTTCAAGTGTTGGACATTGTGAGTGGATAAAGGAGATAATTTCTCTTCTTTTGTTGGCATTCTTTACATAATTTCCTTGTACAAAGCCATATCACTTCATGTAGATTTCATAGCATCGCAAGGTCTGTGATTCCTATTAGTTTCCAAGGTCGTGTGGAATTGTTTTAAGAGCAAGCTCAATTGATCATTTGATGGAATATGGTAGCACAATTAGTAAGTTACAATGGAAGTGATGGAGATGGGATGCTAATCTCAATGTCGTTTCCTCAAGGTATGACACTGGAGGTATGCAAGGAATTCTTGTGAAATTTAATTATCTTAACATTGTTGAGGAAAGCCTCCTTTCTCATTATTGTTTTAAAGTTTAGTTTAGAATTGTTGTTCTAGAATGTTCTAACCTATTTAATTCTCCATACTTACACGTGTACACCACACTAAAATTGTAGGTTCACTTAGAGAATACCCTCCCTACATTAATTTCCAAGAAGAATTTCAAACAAGATGATTTTTTTCTTTACAACTATTTTTCTCCTTCTCTTCTCCTCTGCCTCTTACACAATCCTCTCTTCCCCCTGTAACCTATCCTCCTTACCCCCCATCCTACCCCTTCTTGCCCTCCTCATCTGCCTCTTCCTCCTCCACCTCTACCATCAACCTTGTCACTCTCGCCCTCCACTCTGCATCCCCTGGTGCCTCTCTCCTCCCTAACCTTCTCCTCCACCTACGCGTCTTCCCCCTCGACCTCTTCCTTTCCCTCCTCCTCCTCCACCTCCCACCCTTTCCTCTTCCACCTCCTCCTCACCCTCCCCCCTACCTCCCCATCCTGCCATACCTCTCCTCCTCCACCTCTTCTGCCACCTCTTCCCCCATCCTCCCACTCCTCCTCCCAGCATCTCCTCCACCTTCACCTCCCTCGCCTCCTCCTACCCCTCCTCATTCACCTCTTCCCCCTCGATCGCTTCCTCCCCTTTTCCCTCCTCCAACCGTACCACCCCTCCCAACCCGCCCCTCTTCCCCCTACTCACCCCCTCATGCCACCTTCTCTCCCTCCCCCTTCACCTCCTCCTCTGTCGCCCTTCTACCTCATCCATTCCCTCTCCTCTGAGTCTCGCCCCCACTACACCTCCTCTTCCACCTATTGCCCCTCCGCCTCTTCCACCTCTTAGCTCTTCTCCTCCTCCTTCACCACCCCCACCTCTGTCTCATCCTCCTCCTCTTCTTCCACCTCTTCCCCCCTCCTCCCAATCCTTCACCTCACACCTCCTCCAACTTCACCACCCCTGCATCCTCATACCTCTCATCATTCGCCTATTCCTCCTTCGTTGCTTCCTCCCCTTAGACGTCCTCTAACCGCCCTAACCCCCCAACCCCCATGTCATCCCCTCCTCACTAACTCCCCCTGCCTTCTCCCCTTCCCCCTTCATTGACCGTTCCACCTCATCCACCCCCCCTCATTTTGCGTCTTGCTCCCACCTCTGCCTACCTCCTCCACCATTCTTCCCTCCACCTCTTCTGACTCTTAATTATCCTACTCCTCTTTCACCTCCCCCAACTCCTCCTCCTCCTCCTCTACCTCTTTGTCCCTCCTCGAATTCATCCCCCTCCGTCCTTCCCTCTGACTCTGTCTCGACTTACTGCTCCTCCCCATCCTCCCCCACCTCTTCCTCCTCCTCACATTTCATCTCTTCTATATCTACCCCTCCTCCTCCTGCACCATCCTCCCTCTCCCCATCCTCCACTTCCTCCTCTACCTCCTCCCTATCCCACCCCTCCTCCTCCCACTCCATTGCCCCCACATCCTCTTCGTCCTCCTCCTCCCCCTCCTCCCCCACCACTCTGCCTCTTCTAGCATCTCCCTCGTTGCCCTCTGCCTCCTCCCCCTCGTCGCCCTCTACTCTACCTCTTCCGGTGCCCCCGCTACCCCCTTGTGCCTCCTCCCCCTCAACTCCTCTTCTTCCAGTGCCTCCTCGCCCACTCTACCTCCTCCCTATCCTCCTCCTCCTCCTTCACCTTAACTCCCCCCCTCAACCTCTCCCCCTCTCCCTCAACCTCCCTCCTCTCTCACACCAACACTCTACCTCCCCATCCTCCCCCGCCTCCTCCTACCCCTCTTCCTCCTCCTCTGCCTCTTCCCCCTCCTCCTCCTGCTCACCCCTCCTCCCACTCCTCCCCCATCATCCTCTCTCCCACACCTCCTCCCCATCCACTACCTCATCATCCTCACTCGCCACCTTCTCCTCTTATGCCGCTTACTCCCTATCCTCCTTCTCCTCCTCCCCTTCTTCCAACCCCCTCTTCCACTTCCCCATATCGCTCCACCCCCCTACCCACCCATCCTCCCCCACCTCCTCCTCCTCCTCTGGCTCTTTGTCCCTCCTTAAACTCCTACCCCTCCACCACATCCTTTCCCCAACCCCCTCTGCCTCCATCAACTCTGCCTCCCCCTCCTCCTCCCCCCTATGCTTCGCCACTCTTCCCCTCTTTCCCACCACCACAGAATCGCTGCCTCTTTGCCCTCCTCACCCCTCCCCCTTCCACCTCTCCCTTCACCTAATCCTCCTCTTCTTCTTCAACCTCGTCAACCCCCATTCCTATGCCTCCTCTCCACACCGCTTCCTCTGTCACCTCCTCCCCCCCACCTCTTCCATCTCCTCCTCCCCCTCCCTCCCCTGCCTCCACCACTCCTCTACACCCATTCCTCTTCCTCTACCCGTATTCCTCCTCCCCCATTTCTCCCTCATTTCTCCTCATCCTCCTCTACCACCATTCTTCCCCTATTCCTCTTCGCCTTCACCTCTGCCTCGTCCCCCTCCACTTACCATATTCCTATTTCCCCATTCCTCTTCATCTTAATCTTTGCCTCCTCCCCCTCTTCCTCCTCCACCTCCTCTTCTTACATTCCACTCAACCTCTGCTGCTGCCTGCTCCTCATCCTCAGCTCCCATTCCTCTTCCCCCTCTACCTATGCCTCCTCCCTCACCTCCACGTCCACCCCATCCCTCTTTCCCTCCACCTCCCTCTCCTCTCCCTCTGCCTCCTTTCCCACCCTACCACGCTACCTCCCGCTCCTCCTCCTCCCCCTCACCCTCTTCCTCCTCCTCCCACTTCTTCTCTTCCCCCTCTTCCGCTGCCTCTGCGACCCCTCCGACTCTCCATCCTTCCTCTCCTCCCACTACTCCACCTCCTCTTCCACCTCTTACCCCTTTAGATCTTCCCCCTGTACCCCACCGTCCTCATCCACCATCTTGCCCCTTGCCATCCTCAACTGCCACCTACTCCCCCTCCTCCCCCTCCACCATTGACGTCATCACCCTGCCCCTCCACTCTTCATCCTCTA
>APFE031459931.1:20171-48832 GCA_000404065.3 Pinus taeda | reverse complement strand
GAGGTTCAGGCAGGGACAGAGTATAGAGGCAACACATCAGGCTTAGCATGAGGACATGCTAAGACACTAAGCTTGGGGAAGATGTTGGTACCATTCCATTGCCCTCTTTTTCTTCTAAAAACATCATCAATTGTCTGTCTTTTCCCTCCACAAACCCCTTTACATCCATCGAAATTGATTAGTTAATAGTGTTATAGTTGTTAGTTTGCATTAAAGTTAATTTATGAATTTTTATGTTAGAAATTAGGAATTTTTAACAAAAAGGTTGCAGGAAGACATCACATCCTGTAAATGGTTTATCATCTGACACATGGCATGACAGGCAAGCTAGAGCAGTGGATAGGGACGAGCTCCTGAATGTACAAGCATGGAGAAAAATTGATTTTACAGCAGATCAAAAGCTCCTACTTATGCAGTCAACGCTGGGTCAAACCCCAACCTTTTGGTTACAAAGGCAGTAAAAGCCATGGTTTCTAAACCTGTTTCATTTTGTCTTTTTGGAAATCGTTTTGTCTTTTTGGAAATTGGTTCATCTTAGAATGACCACAAATCATTCCACTGTAAAAGTAGAAACATCTTCTTCAATGAATGTGCATTCGATTCATGATAGGAAGGCAGATAAAAGCTCTGTATCATTTTTGTTTTCAGAACAAGTTATGATTATCTCTGTGTATTGTTTTGGAGAACCGAATTCATATATGTGATTGCAATTTTCAGTGTTTGAATATAATTACAATTTCACTCCAGCATTGTTTATGCGTTAATAATGTCGATTGATTGAGTTCATTCCAGTGTACCATTGAAACGTGGACGGGCCCTGCGTGGATTGGTATATTGTTCCTTTCGTTTCCATTGCTTTCGAATTTACATAGAACACATATCGTTTAATGTCATCTCCATTGCTTTTGAACGCATATCGTTTAATGTCATTTCCATAGCTCTTGAATTTACACAGAATGCATACTATTAATGTTATTTTCATGCTCATGATTTTGTCAATTCGATTACGATTTCTCACAAATAGTATTTATGGTGGTTGCTTGAAGATATCATCGTTAGATCATTGAACCAGGTCTTGTAAGAGATTTGATCCAGCGTTATGTTTTAAGGCATTTCCATAGACTCTGTTTGTTTATGTATTTAAAGTTCGGTGTGTTTTTTATTTCTTTATGAGTGCTTCAGTATTAACTAGACAGAGTTTTGTGCACAACATCCTTGTAAGGGGACTAAAATCTCAGTCTGGCTATACTTTGTATCTTTGATACAGTTAGATAATCTAGGTAATCTGAGTGTTAAAGTGAGGGGAAACATACCTCAACCTTCTGTAAAGAAGTACTGTCGCCTATCACAGTAAACACTTAGTTAGGAATCATTTATGTCTATAGACTTTAGGCACACGCCTCGAAGTTTACTTACCCAGGTCAATAATAAATCTAGTCTAATCTAGCACCCTAGATTGGCCACTACAGCTACCCTAGATCACACCAACGAGTTACCAATCCACCATGGTAAAAAAAAACAAGCATCATCATTATGAATTACCCTCGATCGAGGTGAGAGTTGAGGGGAGGATCATGGTGGGATTCGCACCACTACCATGCAATTATTGAAGGTACAGTGAGGGTGGTGGCATCGCCACCCCCACACAAACCTTAGCATGCATAAGATGTCAAGACAATTAAGTCATAGAGGGAGAGGGTATTCTGTGTATTTGGATTTGAATCTGTTCAGACTTATAGAAACTGGAAAACTTGTTTCCTCTGTAGGCTTTTAGTGGCATAGCCATCTCTCTAGGGAATTTCTCGAAAATGGAAGTTTCACCCTGGCTCAAGAAGTTGAAGGTGTGATGCCTCCTCTCCTTCTCAGTCCTTCCTTGTATGTTCAAATTCGATTCCCTATGAATTCAATGCTTTCTGTGATATATACTTTTTATATATGGTTGGTGATGGTCGGTCCATACATGACATTATGGAATAATTTAGAGTTTTGCCCTCCTAAGAATGGATGGGACAGGGTTCACCCTCTTTCCTACATATTGGGGGTCGGGAGGCCTCTCAACAGGAAGCCCCTAATTTATTTGTAATCCTCACTATCCAGGAGCTTGGAAACCTTGGGATATGGATACTTCCTGGTTTTTTATAGAAGACAAGATAGAGCCTTATGTTTCTAACTCTACTTCCATGTAATTTATGAGAATGGAAATTTGTGACTGATTTATGGGTGATATTTCTTATTCTCATGAGGAATTCATGCACCAAACATAAAATAACCTTCAAGAGAATTGGGATGGGTTCATAATTCAAATCCATGAAGATAATGAGGATAGGCTCCTTAGAGTGATTTGTGGGATCATCCATCCTGGGCGTCCTCTTGATCATTTTTTTGTTTTTCGCATTATGAGACTTGTAAGTCAGAGCCCCACCTTATTTGTACATTTTAATTCTCCACACAACAATAATTAATTGAAGTTCATGGCTCGCCCAACCGCACACAGAGGTTGCACTCATAATGCAAGTCGGGGGCGAGGTCAAGGTTGAGACCATGGGAATGGGAAATCTTGTGCTAACAAAGGTCAAGGACATGGGACCAAAACTTGATTTATATTAGAAACTTCCAGAGCATACAAAACTAATACCAACCCTCGTGCCCACCAAACGATTGATGAATGGGAAGAAAAGTTTGTTAACCAGGTCAACAACCAGTCTTGGAGGAGTTGGGGGACATGATTCCAAACCCAAGCCATACTCATGGTCACTTCTCTTAGTACCAACAATCTTGATTTATATTTTGGTTGGTGAAGACCCTTCTAGTGAAGGCTTTGATAATGATTATTACAAGCATTTTAGGTCCTACAGATGAAATTCAAGAAATTCATAAGGAATTTCAGTTAATTCAACACCAAATCCAACAAGAAAATGCTTTCCTTGCATGCATAGAGAAACATCTCCCCTACTTGCCTCAAACTGAGTTGTCAGGTTCCAAAACCAAAGACCTGACACTAGTTAAATCTTTTGATGATTAGCTTGAGCATTATATGAGTATGGTTATTTTGTTGTTTCAGTATAGTTTCAGTAAAGATTAAAGAAACATTAATAATATTTGATACTGACTAATACAAAAACCAAACTCATGGAGTTATGTACTCTATGGTATGTTAAAGTATTATTACACTATAATGTCATGACTAATCACCAACGAACTTATTTTACCAAGGCCCATTAACATTGTGGTAAAAATTTAGCGGGAAAAATTAAAGTGGAACTTCAAAGTTTAATTTGTTTTATTATGACTAGGTTAGGTAGGAGGTGCCATTTGAGATCCTGACAACAATATCAATGGATTTGACTGATAACTATCTCTTTCACTAGGTTTCCCAATTGAGGCCCTAAATTTCATCCAGGCATGGTTAAACCCTAGCAGTCCATTACAAACTTTCGAACCTGTTAGCATCAACTCTAATGTTCATAGGAAGATATTGTTGCAGCAGTTGTTGAAGAGATGACCATGGAAGGGAAGAAAAGGGTTTTAAGAAACAAAGAACCGATACAATCACAATCAAAAGATTAAAGAAATATTAATAATATTCTATACCTACTAATACAAAAACCAAACTCATGGAGTTATGTACTTTATGGTGTGCAAAAGTATTATTAGACCAGAATGTCACGACTAATCACCAACAGACTTATTTTTCCAAGGTCCCTTAATATTGTGCTAAAAACTTAGCTGGAAGAATTAAAGTGGAACTTCAAAGTTTAATTTGTTTTACTGTGACTAGGTTAGGTGTGATTAGGTTAGGTAGGAGGTGCCATCTGGATCTAGACATCAATATCAATGGATTTGACCAAACAACTATCTCTTTCACCAGGTTTCTTGATTGAGGCCCTAAATTTCATTGAGGCCTACTTAAACCCTAGCAACCCATTACAAACATTTGAACCTGTCAACATCGAGTCTAATGTCTAGAGCCTTCAGGCGAACTTAGTGGTCTTCTACCAAGAACTGCAGATTTCGAGGGCATTTTCAAGGAACGTGGATGGTCTTTGGAAGACCTGTCGATAGTTCAGCAAGGAAAGGCTCAAATCTCTCCCAATTCCATTGTTGAGTCATTAGGTTTACACTCTTGTTTCGGTCATGGCTTAGGGAATGAAGGAAGATCACCAAACCCGGTTCTTCCTTGCACTGAGGATCTGCCGAGGGTAAACCCTCAGGACACAGCCATGGCCTTTGAATATGGTTCGATGGTAGGCTAAAAGAAGAAGGCAAGGAAGATAAAATGCCCCAAAGTAAAAGATAGGAACCAAGCATTAGTACTAGGGGAGGCTATTAGATTAGATGAAGTTATGTCTATAGTTGAAAGAATTTTGGTCAGAAGAATTAGAGGTAGGCACTACTATGTCACGCGTCTGAGGAGGTGGGTGTAGGAGAATAGGGAACACATTCTAGATGTGTTTCCATCTATATGAACCATGCCCAAAGGATGGTTTTCTTTCAAATTTAGTAAAGAGGGACATGTAAATTGGGTTCTCTCACATTACTGGAAAATAAAAATTCCCCCTGTGTATTTGAAAAGATGGAATCCCCTCTTTGATGTTGAGCGATAATAGTTAGGTGCAAGGCCAATATGATTAAGCCTCCCCATCCTCCCCCTTCAACATTAGATGTAAGTTGTCTTTCAGTGTATAAGGGATCACCTCGATACTTATATTGACTTCAACAGATCATACTTGGAGATGGGGGAAATGTCTTATGCTAGGGTCCTTGTCTATCTCAACACCACATATGGATTAGTGGAAAATTTGATACTCCACTCCTTAGGATATGTCCACAATTGAATATTGGATTATGAAGGGAAATCATTTTGATGTCGACGTTGCCACAAAGCCAACCATGATTACAAAGAATGCCCCTTGTTAGAATATATAATTATTTGATATATAACTAAGGATTAATATAAGACATGACACAAAGTAACCCTTAAAGGACATGATACAAATTAATCCTCCCCTGTGCATTTTTCCTGCAACATATCACCCACAACTAGCTTGCCTAAGCAAAAGTGAGGACCAATTGGACTCAATGCAACAACTAGTTCATCAAATTGTTACTGGAAATGTCCAAATGACAGAATAGGTAGAATAGTCATAAAAACATAATAAGAAACAAAAGACATATGAGCTATCCTTTATACTTGAGTAGGAAATTGTCACGTTTAAAGAGTTAAAGAATAAACTATGAGAACCAATGGATAGGCTAGATACTCTTAATATTCTCCTCAATTACTAGCTAATGAATTTGAGAATCGCCTACAATGGATTTCATATTCAAAAGGTACTTAATAAGGACTTGTGTTGTAGGGTACAAATATATCAGTGATGGGAAGTTAATAATGTTCCCAACACTCCTAGTTCTTCCCAAACCACTCTCTTCTCCATTATGATTCTCACCCAAAAGAAAACAACATTTGGCCAAGTGTATAGATCATGTTATACAAAACCATGTAAAATATAAGTTTATAGCTTCACTAAAAGCTGGTCTCAATTTTTCTCATTTTCGTCATGTCCAAATTGGAATTCAACAACTACATAAAAAAGGTCAAGACGTTTCTATTTTCTCTTGTGTTTTTTATTGCCGATGGAAAACTTGTCATAAAGTTTTAATTGGAGGATGTCAAGGAACATTAGCCTATGGTCCAATTTCTTGGTCCTATGTTCCTGATTTTTCTATTTCCTTAAATGACCCTAATGCCATCAATGCTCTAATGCTTGGCATCCAAACACATGGATATGATGATTTTGAAGATAATAGCAATAATGTTGCTATTCATTGGTGACGTGTCATCAAAATTTATAAGAAGACCACTCCTTCTATTGAGCAACAAGTTTATGAAACCTATGAGTTCACTACTCTAATCACTCATGACTATGGCTTAAATCTTGTTACTCCTCAAACGATATCTCATTGAGATCTTAAACCGCCAATAGAATGGGTCAAAAATTGGGATTTTATTCATACTTCTCCCTGTCCACGGCCTATCATTGCTCAAACTTCTATTCAAGAAGATAATGGCCTTGTTCAAACTCGTTTCTTTCCCCAATCAGAGTGTGCAAAGTTTGATCATGGTGGACCTCCTCCTCCTCGTGTTATATAAAACCTTGTAAAATCTGAAATCTTAGTAAGACCACAAATGTCCTCTATTGCATCTAGTCCTGAAGGATCACCAAGTCCTTCATATGATCTTACTTCTGATCCAAAATTCATGCATATGTTATCAAATATGATTGCACAAACTCCTCAGTCTCAACATTCAAATATTGTTCCTCCTAGAACAATCAATATGCAATCAACATTCCAAATTCCATCGTTTCCGCAACCATCTATATGTATTCATCCTCATTGTTCTCCTAACTTTTGTCAGCAAACTCCTAGTCTTCCAAAACCCCATGAAAAAGAAGAACATGATAAATATAGAAGAATAATAAACATGATTCATTTTGTTCCAAGTTCTGGAAATCGAACACAGAAATATACAAAGTGTGCTCCTTTTTTAGCTCATGAAGCAATTTTGCTTCAATCAGTAGGAAAATCTGCTAGAAAAGGCTTAGGATATCCAGAAGAAATCCCCAGCTACAAATTGGATCCTAGGAATAAGATTCCTAGTAAAATACAGCTTCCTTCTGATGAAGAAATCATTCAATTTCTTAAGGTATACAAAGGAATAAGTCCTTATGATCCCTCAAATGAATGGTATAAGAAAATGTTTAACTGGGATCTGTATACTCATCAGCAAGAGTATAGATACTGTGAAGAAATGAAAACCTATTCATAGAAAGATAGGTCAACAATCAAAAAAGTCAATAATGAAAATTGGAAAACTTTGATGGAAAAGAATAACGAATCGATTTCTTTTTATGAATTTTATTATCCAAGTACAAATGAAGTAGAAATTCCTTTGGTTAAAAAGTTCAAGACTTTAGCTTGTGGGGTTATAAAAACAAATATTAAGGAAAATCCAGTTGAAATTCATGGACCTCTTATCATCCCTCACATAGATGATAAATAAAAAAATATGTTGCAAGAACCAAATGTTCTGAAACATTTAAAATCTGTCAAGATGAAGGGGCAACTTTTGTTAGAACACATCTGTCAAACCCTTAGAGTGAATATGATGCAAGGGTCAGCCTTATAGACAGAAGTGCCACAGCACAAATGGGAATTAATAGATGGCACTATTCTTAACACTGAGTCAGCAATTCATCCTTGGAAAAATCTTGTTATCAGACAAGATGATAAGATTTTTAAGTTACTTCCACTTCAGTCTAACCAATCTCATCTTTCAGACAGGGAATCTATTGTAGCAACAAACTGGACAAATAGTGCTCTAGATAGTTTGATTAAACATCTAGAAAGAAATCATCAATATGTAGCTAGAGAAAATAAGATGATCCTAGAAATAATTGACAAAATTCTTCAAAAGGTAGATTTTACTAGAGATCAATTATTAGATGGAATAAAAACTCTTGGACCAAACAATTTGCATATTGCTAAAACTATTGATGTTTTAGAAAAAGGGATTAATGATAATTCCAAATGGATTGGCAATGTACATTCAGCAGCAGATAAGACTCAGGATATGATGACAAGCTTTAAAATGTCACTTGAAGTAATAAAGAAACAAGTTTGGGTTGTCTCTACTTCCGTTGAAAGTTTGAAAAAGAAAAATGCTCCTGATCCTACTTTCAAAGCTACTACTTATTTCTCAGATCCTTAATATCAATTTCCTTTCCATGTTGTTCTTGCTACTCTTCAATCAAAAATGAAGAATCCTGGTGATATCATTTTTCCTAAACCAGAAACTACCTTTGCTTATGCTCCTATGGCTAATCCTGGCATGATTTCCAGTCTAAAATCTTTAAGCCCTAGACATAAAATCACAATTTCTGAGTGGTTGAAATCGGGAGATGATCCTGATAAGACTTCCAGTTCTGATACAATACTCAACAAATTTGAAGCGGCTCCCTCTTCTCCTCCTACTCTAGAAGATTTAGAGTTTCTTATGAATAATTTTTCTCCTCCCGATAGAGCAAGTTTTCAGATAGCAAAAGACATTCCTAATATGATTTCATTTTCTGATGAAGAAGAACCCATAGATACAAATGTACATAAAGTTGTTGATAGAAGTTCTTGGAATTCTTCTTGGTCACCTGCTCCTAATAAAAGGGATGTCATGAAATCAGAATATCATAAATATTGGTCTCCTTCTTCCACATATTCATGGAATATTGAAAATTGTTTTGAAGCAGAAATATTGTCTACATTGAGTTCCATGTTGGTCTATTACTGTACATATTTAGCAGATGACATTTCTCCAATAAATGCAACCACGAAAATCATCAGAGGAATCAAAGGACTCCTTGATTCTTGGCTTAAAGTAGAAATTCATTATGATCTTGTCCTCATTCCTTCTTGGGAAACATCTCTGGTAATGAACCCAGATAATACTACATATATGCATCC
The DNA here is from genome assembly GCA_000404065.3 of Pinus taeda. Taxonomy (NCBI): domain Eukaryota; kingdom Viridiplantae; phylum Streptophyta; class Pinopsida; order Pinales; family Pinaceae; genus Pinus; species Pinus taeda. Next base: position 40,315 of record APFE031459931.1, on the reverse strand, counting down.
ACAGACTTCATTACCTATGAATAACATGATTGGTTGCCTAATGCATGGAATTCTTGTCAATTTTTGTGGTTATCCTCTGATCAATAATGAACTTGCTTTAGTCACACTTACATCCATGAAGCTTACTAATATGCATCATTTTGATGAATATTTTATGGAATATCTCCATTGTCTGCATACTCTTTCTTCTGACATGATTCTAGATCCCAAATGGAAAGAAATCTTCATTTCTTCTTTACCAAATTGGGTAACTACTGCCATTTTGAATAAGCTTCCTAGAAATATTGGTGGCTATAAGTTTGGTGTTATAAGACAAGCTATTAAAGTTGTCATTGTTGAACTCTGCTCTCATACGAAAGTTGCTCGAGCTACCACCAACTCCTCTAAACCACATGGCTATCAATAACTATGAAAACAATGGCATTTACATGGCTCTAAAAGTTTAGGGGGATATGATCATCATCCCTCTAAAAAGAAAGCTTGTTCTAAGAAAACTCTTAGATCCCCAGAAAACAAAAAAGTCATTCGTAGAAGACCTCCCAGAGAATACAAAAAAACATGCCAGTTTCATCAAAGGCCAAAATAGAAGCAAATATTTTGCTTCCATTGCGATGAAAAAGGACATATTTCTCCAAAGTGTCCAAAATTGAAAAGAGACAAACAAAAATCTGGTAAGAAGAAACAATTTAGCTATAAGAATAAATCTGGCAAGGTAAATATTATTGATCTCCCTTCTAGCTATGAAGAATAAACAGATTCAGAAAATTATTATGATCTAAATGACCAGATACATGTTGTTTATGAAGAAGAAGATTCTGAAGTTGAATATTTCAAAGATCCACACTGTAATGAATGTTTTCAAGAACTCTATGAATGCAGTGATCTTAACATTTTCAAATGTAATGTAGTCAGAATGTTCAGACCACTATCAAATGAAAGCTTAGATCATGATGAGCTTTCTAGAAATTATTTTACACAAATGGTTAATGTTGTTGATCCACAACTCAAAGAAATGTATAAAGGATTGCTGATGAACCATCTTCAACAGTCCAAGTCATGACAATATCAAGAACAAAAAAAGACACAGATAAATCATCAACATAGCTATATTCCTTCTGCAGCCTTAATTTCAGTTGATGGTCTAACAAGACAATTCAGACAGTAAACAATTGAAGATGATCTTCCTCAAATACTTCGTGCAATTAGTCAAGCTATCAAAGATCTCAGAAAAGAAGTCAAAGAGAATAGAAGACTATGTATTGAAGCACATTAGGGGCACAATATACATTCTTTACATGCAAAACCCACGAAAGGAGAATCTTCACAAACATAACAGAAAGAACTAGAAAGTAAACCTAATCCATATCATGATCCAATGAAATGGATTTTCAAATCTGAAGACTTTGAAATTCCAAATGAAGAATTTGAAGATCCCAGATCTAGATTAGGAATGAATTCAATGAATGCAGATGTAATGTAGTGTGTAAAAATGAAAATTAGAATTGGTTCTTCCATAGAATGGTCAAAGGTTCTAATTGATACAGGTTCAAGATTGAACATAGTAAGTGGCACTGTAAGTCCTTGTAGTCAAAGACAAAAGAAAAAGTGTCCAGGAGTTGTTACCGCAAGTGGAGAAATCAAGACAACGAAAGAAGCTATAATAGATGTCTTCGTTTCTCAATCTGAAGGAATTCAAGTTCATGCTCCATTAGTCACAAGGCTTGATTGTGCTATGTACCTAGGAACTCCTTTCCTCAGCAATTTCAGAAGACATGGATGCACTTATGATGCAAAATAACAAAAATGGGGATATTTTCTTCTCTTGAAAGGTATAGATTATTTATATCCTTTTATTCATTCCAATTCTCCTAATAGATTGAGCAGAATTGACAGGTTACAGAATACCTCGGCAAAAATGGAGAAGAAGAAAGAAATGCTCAAGATTGATGTAGATCTTCAGAAAGGAAAATTTGAAAAAGAAATAAGTGAGATCTCTTAGAAACTAAAATCTTGTTGTTTTGAATATCCAAATGCCTTTTGGTATATGCATAAACATGAAGTAGAATTTCCTTTGAAAAAGGAATTTCATGGAAATCTTGGAAGATCAAAAGCAATACCGATGAATTCTGAACAACTCAGGTATTATAAAGAAGAAATAAAATCCTTACTTCAAAAAGGTTTGATCAGAAAATCTCATAGCCCTATTGCTTGTTTTGGATTTTATGTCAACAAACACTCAGAGATTATCAGAGGAAAACCAAGATTGGTAGTAAACTACAAGCCTTTGAATAATATTATTGATTATGATGCTTATCCCTTTCCAAAGCCCTCAGTGCTTTTGTCTCAAATATCATAGTCAAAAATCCTTTCCAAGTTTGATTTAAAGTCTAGCTTCTGGCAAGTAGCGATAAAAGAAGAAGATAAGTGGAAAATAACTTTTTCAGTACTAGAAGGACATTTTGAATGGAATATTATTCCCTTTGGACTAGTAAACGCTCCATACACCTCAGAGGATTATGGATGAAACTTTTGAAGGTATGGATGATTTCCTGAAGAAATATATTGATGATGTTCTAATTCATTCTGCAGATATTCCCTCTCATATAAAGCATCACAATATATTCTACAAGAGAGTCAAAGAAAAAGGTATAGTTTTATCAGATTCAAAGATGAAGTTATTTCAGACTATGATAGCTTTCTTGGGATATGTGATTCAATATGGATCATATTACATAATGCAACATAGTCTTGATTTCATAGATAAATTTCTAGACAGAATCACTGATAAAACTCAACTACAAAGATTCTTGGGTAGTTTGAATTACATCTCCAAATTTGTCATACATCGTGCCCAAGACAGAGTCTTATTGAATAAAAGATTGCAAAAAGATCCAATTCCTTGGACAGACGATTTAATAGAGGCAGTCAGAAGAATTAATGGAAAAAATTAGTAATATTTCTCCTTTAAGCACAATCAATGAAGAATGGCCTAAAACCATCATTACAGATGCCAGTGATATCAGATGGGGTGCAACCTTATGCTAGCATGATCCTAATAAAAAGAAAATAGAATATGAAATTTGCCAGTATGCCTCTGGAATTTGGTCAACTACACAAATAAATTGGTCCAGCCTAAAGAAAGAACTTAAAGTTTTCTTCCTTATCATTGCCAAATTCAAAGATTTTGTGATCTATAAACATTTTATAGTCAAAAAAAATTGTCAAGCCCTTAAGTTTGATATCCATAAATGTGACTTTGAAGATGCAGCAATGGTTAGATGGATCATGACATTGGCCTAGTATCATTTTGATGTAGATTTCATTTATGGAGTTAAGAATTCCTTTGTAGATCTTCTCAGTCAGGAATATTTACAGAGAGATGACACAAATAATCTCAGATGTAACATCATAAGAAGATTAGAAAATGAGATTCACATTGAATGTGCTTATGGTTCTCACACTTTTAATCTGCAGAAACCTCTACTCGATTATCAAGCATACTGGTTTCCAATGAAAGAATTCAAATATCGGCATGGAACTGGACAACATTATTTCTCATGGGATGATGAAATGCAAAGAAATGATGGAGATTTTGAAGCTTTAAGCTTTCTTCAAGATTTGAGAAATCTTGATTTCACATTACACAAAGATACAGATGAAAATCTAATCTGTTGTGAAATCTAAATTGATCGCCTCCTATTGCCACCCAACCTTCAGAACTCTGAAGATCATGAACACCAAGACAAAGCCTGGTATACAGATATGTGTTTTGAAAATAAAACTAACTCATTTTTCTATAATGTGCAGTTTTCTTTTAGATACCATGGAATGCAAGTTAAACAGATTGAAGAACAATACCCCACACCTAAATGGTTTAAATAATGTTGGAACATTTATGGTATCATTCCTTTATGTTTTTACCCATTCTCTCTCCAGTTATTACAACTCCTTGGATTTACAGAACCATGGGCACATCAATCAGGAATTTTATACAAAAGGATTTTGGATATCAACAATATCACCAATTATCACATGCTTGCAACACTCCACGTTAATGGATATTTTGATTGGTTTATTACACGAAATATTTTCTTCAGAAGATTCGGGGGAAATATGAGTGGCTCTTCACATGACTATGAGTCATTTCATGCCATGACAGATCCAGATTTAAATCCTATTTGCCCATTACTTTTTGAGGATGAAATACGAGAATATGCTGAAATACCATTTTGGGAATGTGAGGAAGAAATTTACTCACAATATTTTAATAATGACACCTTGACTAGGTTCAGAGAACATCATTATTCTCGTGAATAGCTAGAACATTTTGTGATTTTGTAATGTCTTTCTGTCCGACTTTGGTGGCAGACAGGTTTTTCGTAAGGTTCCCTGAAAAGGAATCTCTTACAGTGTAATCAATCCCACATATATAATTAAATAAAGGGATAAGGATAAATTTAAAATATTTTATGATTGGATCACTGTGTAGATATCCTTCGGTTTACCCAAAAGAAGGATTCTCTAATATCTGATGTAAGGATTTGATTTTGATGTAAAGTAAGATTCTCTCATATCCGATATGGAGGTATCACCTAACCCAGTACTGGGAGGATCTATAAATAGATCAAGACTAGGGAAGGGAGGCATTCGGGCTTGGAGAGATTTAGAGAGCCTTTTGCTTTAGAAGCAACTTTGTAATACTTGAGTTTTAAAGTTCATCAATAAAGATTCATCAATTTCTGTAAATCTATGTCTCCTTTGTAGATTCTTTTGGATTTTATTCTCGAACTTGTATGAGCCTTGTTAAGGTTGAAGAAGTCGCAAAGTCACAGAAGTAGACCATTGGGCTAGAGTTCATGTTTCGGCACGAGGATATTGTTCAGAAGAATTGTCAAATATTTGAGAAATTAAGCAGACTTGGTATTTATTATGAACTAATACTCTTGTTGGCTTTCGTATTTAAATATATTCAACAACATATTCATGATGCTAGATTGCACAGTACAGGAGTCTCTTCCCTCTTTGTGATTAAAGTATCAGTCACAGATTTTGTTTATTTCCACATTCTCGCTTTATTCTCACTCTGATACTTTCAATAGCATTCAAATATGGTTCCTCTTAGAACAATCAATATGCAATCAACATTACAAATTCCACATTTTCCACAACCATCTGTATGTAATCATCCTCATTGTTCTCCTAACTTTTGTCAGCAAACTCCTAGTCTTCCAAAACCCCATGAAAAAGAAGAATAAAATAAAGAAAAAAGAAGAATAAACATTATTCATTTTGTTCCAAGTTCTAGAAATCGAACAAAGGAATATACAAAGTGTACTCCTTTTTCATCTCATGAAGAAATTTTGCTTCAATTAGTAGGAAAATCTGCTACAAAAGGCTCAGGATATCCAGAAGAAATCCCCAAATATAGATTGGATCCTAGGAATAAGATTCCTAGTAAAATACAGCTTCCTTCTGATGAAGATATCATTCAATTTCTTAAGATATACAAAGGAATAAGTCCTCATGATCACTCAAATGAATGGTATAAGAAAATGTTTAACTGGGATCTGTATACTCATCAGCAAGAGTATAGATACTGTGAAGAAATGAAAACCTATTCAAAGAAAGATAGGTCAACAATCAACAAAGTCAATAATGAAAATTGGAAAGCTTGGATGGAACGGAATAACCAACGAATTTCTTTTTATGAATTTTATTATCCAAGTAAAAATGGAGTAGAAATGGCTTTGGTTAAAAAGTTCAAAAATTTATCTTGTGAGGATATAAAAACAAAGATTAAGGAAAATCCAATTGAAATTCATAGACCTGTTATCATCCCTCACATAGATGATAAATATAAAAATATGTTGCAAAAACCAAATGTTCTGAAACATTTACATTCTGTCAAGATGAAAGGGCAGCTTTTGTTAGAACACATCTATCAAACCCTTAGAGTGAATATGATGCAAGGTCATACTTACAGATAGAAGTGCCGCAACACAAATGGGAATTAATAGATGGCACTATTCTTATCACTAATTCAACAATTACTCCTTGGAAAAATCTTGTTATCAGATAAGATAATAAGATTCTTAAGTTACTTCTGCTTCAGTCTCACCAATCTCATCTTTCAGACAGGGAATTTGTTGCAGCAACAAACTGGACAAATCTTTCTCTAGATAGTTTGATTAAACATATAGAAAGAAATCATCAATATGCAGCCAGAGAAAACAAGATGCTCCAAGAAATAATTGATAAAATTCGTCAAAAGGTAGATTTTACTAGAGATCAATTATTAGATGGAATAAAAACTCTTGGATCAAATGATTTGCATATTGCTAAAACTATTGATGTTTTAGCAAAATTGATTAATGATAATTCCAAATGGATTGGAAAAATACATTCAGTCGCAGATAAGACTCAAGATATGATGACAAGCTTAAAAACGTCATTTTAAGTAGTAAAGAAACAAGTTTGGGTTGTCTCTACTTCCATTGAAATTTTGAAAAAGAAAAATGCTCCTAATCCTACTTTTAAAGCTACTACTTATTTCTCAGATCTTCAAGACCAATTGCCTTTCCATGTTTTTCCTACTACTCTTCAATCAAGAATAAAGAATCTTGGTGATATCATTTTTCCTAAACCAGAAACTACATTTGTTTATGCTCCTATGGCTAATCCTGGCATGTTTTCCAGTCTAAACTCTTCAAGCCCTAGACATAAAATGGTAGTTTCTAAGTGGTTGAAATCAGGAGATGATCCTGATAAGCCTTCCAATTCTAATACAGTACTCAACAAATTTGAAGCAGCCCCCTCTGCTCCTCCTACTCTAGAAGATTTACAGTTTCTTGTGAATAATTTTTCTCCTCCTAATAGAGCAAGTTTTCAGATAGAAAAAGGCATGCCTGATCTGATTTCATTTTCTAATGAAGAAGAACCGAAAGGTACAATTGTACATAAAGTTACTAATAGAAGTTCTTGGAATTCTTCTCGGTCACCTCCTCCTAATCAAAGGGATGTCATGAAATCAGAATATCATAAAGATTGGTTTGCTTCTTCCACATATTCATGGAATATTGACAATTGTTCTGAAGCAGAAATACTGTCCACATTGAGTTCCATGTTGGGCTGCTACCATACATATTTAGCAGATGACATTTCTCCAATAATTGCAACCAGGAAAATCATCAGTGGATTCGAAGGACTCCTTGATTCTTTGCTTAAAGCAAAAATTCATTATGATCCTGTCCTCATTCCTTCTTGGGAAACATCTGTGGCAATGAACCCAGACAATACTACAAATATGGATCCATAGACTTCATTACCTGTGAATAACATGATCGGTTGCCTAATGCATAGCATTCTTGTCAATTTTTGTGGCTATCCTTAGATCAATAATGAACTTGATGTAGTCATTCTTACATTCATAATGCTTACTAATATGCAGCATTTTGATGAATATTTTATGGAATATCCCCATCGTCTGCATACTCTTTCTTCTGACATGATTCTAGATCCCAAATGGAAAGAAATCTTCATTGCTTCTTTACCAAATTGGGTAACTACTGCCATTTTGAATAAGCTTCCTAGAAAGATTGGTGCCTATAGTTTTGGTGTTATAAGAAAAGCTATTAAAGCTATCATTGTTGAACTCTGCTCTCAGATGAAAGTTTCTCAAGCTGCCACCAGCTCCACTAAACCACATGGTTATCAACAACTATGTAAACAATGGCATTTACATAGCTCTAAAATTTTAGGGGGATATGATCGTTGTCGCTCTAAAAATAAATCTTACTCTAAGCAAACTCTTAGATCCCCAGAAAACAAAAAAATCATTCATAGAAGACCTCCTAGAGAATACAAAAAAAACATGCCAATTTCATCAAAGGCGAAAATAGAAGCAACTATTTTTCTTCCATTGCAATGAAAAAGGACATATTGCTCCAAAGTGTCCAGAATTGAAAAGAGACAAACAAAAATATGGTAAGAAGAAAAAATTTAGCTATAAGAATAAATCTAGCAAGGTAAATATTATTGATCTCTGTTATAGTTGTGAAGAATTAATAGATTCATAAAATTATTATGATCTAAATGACCAGATACATGCTATTTATGAAGAAGAAGTTTCTAAAGTTGAATATTGCAAAGATCCACACTATAATGTATGTTTTAAAGAACTCTGTGAATGCAGTGATCCTGAAATTTACAAATGTAATGCAGTCAGAATGTTCATACCACTATCAAATGAAAGCTTAGATCATGATGAGCTTTCTAGAAATTATTTTACGCAAATGGTTGTTGCTGGTGCAAAACTCAAAGAAATGTATAAAGGATTGTTGATGACCCATCTTCAACAATCCAAGTCACAGCAATATCAAGAACAAAAAAAGATAGATAAATCATCAACATAGCTATATTCCTTCTGCGGCCTTATTTTCAGTTGATGTTCTAACAAGACAATTCAGATAGCAAACAATTGAAGATGATCTTCCTCAAACACTTCCTATAATTAGTCAAGCTATCAAAGATCTCAGAAAATAAGTCAGAGAGAATAGAAGGCTATGTATTGAAGCACATCAGGGGCACAATATACATTCTTTACATGCACAACCCACAAAAGGATAATCTTCATAGACAGAACAGAAAGTACCAGAAAGTCAGCCTGATCCATATCATGATCCAATGAAATGGATTTTCAAATCTGAAGACTTTGAAATTCCAGATGAAGAATTTGAAGATCTTAGATCTGGATTAGGAATGAATGTAATGAACGCAGATGTAATGTACTATGTAAAAATGAAAATCATAATTGGTTCTTCCATAGAATGCTAGAAGGTTCTAATTGATACATGTTCAAGATTGAACATAGTAAGCGCCACTGTAATTCCTTATCCTCAAAGAAAAAATACAAAGTGTCCACGAGTTGTTACTGTAAGTGGAGAAATCAAGACAACGGAAGAAGCTATAATATATGTGTTCGTTTCTCAATCTGAAGGAATTCAAGTTCATGCTCCATTAGTCATAGGGCTTGATTGTGCTAGGTACTTAGGAACTCCTTTCATGAGCAATTTTAGAAGACATGGAAGCACTTATGATGCAAAATCATAGAAATGGGGATATTTTCTTCTCTTCAAAGGTATAGATTATTTCTATCCTTTTATTCATTCCAATTCTCCTAATAGATTAAGCAGAGTTGACAAGTTACAGAATACCTTGGCAAAAATGGAGAAGAAGAAAGAAATTCTCAAGATTGATGAAAATCTTCTGAAAGGAAAATTTGAAAAATAAATAAGTGAGATCTCTCAGAATCTAAAATCTTGTTGTTCTAAAGATCCAAATGCCTTTTGGCATATTCATAAACATGAAGTAGAATTTCCTTTGAAAAAGGAATTTCATGGAAAACTCATAAGATCAAAAGAAATACTGATGAATTTTGAACAACTCATGTATTGTAAAGAAGAAATAAAATCCTTGCTGCAAGAAGGTTTGATCAGAAAATCTCATAGCCCTATTACTTGTTTTGGATTTTATGTCAACAAACACATAGAGATTATCACAGGAAAACCAAGATTTGTAGTAAACTACAAACCTCTGAATACTATTCTTGATTATGATGCTTATATCTTACCAAATCCCTCAGTGCTTTTGTCTTAGATATCACAGTCAAAAATATTTTCCAAGTTTGATTTAAAGTCTAGTTTTTGGCAAGTAGGGATAAAATAAGAAGATAAGTGGAAAATAGCTTTTTCAATACCAGAAGGACATTTTGAATGGAATATTATGCCCTTTGGACTATTAAATGCTCCATCCGCCTTCCAAAGGATTATGGATGAAACTTTTGAAGGTATGGATGATTTCTTGAAGAAATATATTGATGATGTTCTAATTCATTCTGCAGATATTCCCTCTCATATAAAGCATCTCAATATATTCTACAAGAGAGTCAAAGAAAAAGGTATATTTTTATCAGATTCAAAGATGAATTTATTTCAGCCTATGATAGATTTCTTGGGATATGTTATTCAATATGGATAATATTACATTATGCAACATAGTCATGATTTCGTAGATAAATTTCCAGACAGAATCACTGATAAAACTCAACTACAAAGATTCTTGGGTAGTTTGAATTACATCGCCAAATTTGTTAGACATTGTTCCCAAGGCAAAGTCTTATTGAATAAAAGATTCCAAAAAGGTCCAATTCCTTGGACATTGGATTTAACAGAGGGAGTCAGAAGAATTAAAGGAAAAATTACAAATATTTCTCCTTTAAGCACAATCAATGAAGAATGGCCTAAAACCATCATTACAAATGCCAATGATATCAGATGGGGTGCAATCTTCTGCCGACATGATCCTAATAAAAAGAAAATGGAATATGAAATTTTCCAGTATGCCTCTGGAATCTGGTCAACTACACAAAAAAATTGGTCCAGCCTAAAGAAAGAACCTAGAGCTATCTTCCTTGGCATTGCCAAATTCAAAGATTTTGTGATCTATAAAAATTTTACAGTCAAAACAGATTGCCAAGCCCTTAAGCTTGCTATCCATAAATGTGACTTTGAAGATGCAACAATGGTTGGATGGATTATGACATTGGCCCAGTATCATTTTGATGTAGAGTTCATTTCTGGAGTTAAGAATTCCTTTGCAAATTTTCTCATTCGAGAATTTTTACAGAGAAATGATGTAAATAATCTCAGATGTAACATCACAAGAAGATTATAAAATGAGATTCACGTTGAATGTGTTGATGAATCTGCAGAAACCTCTACTCGATTATCAAGTAGATTGGTTTCCAATGAAAGAAATCAAATATCGGCATGGAACTGGACAACATTATTTCTCATGGGATGATAAAATTCAAAGAAATGATGGAGCTTTTGAAGCTTTAAGTTTTCTTCAAGATTTGAGAAATTTTGATTTCAATTACACAAAGATACAGATGAAAATCTAATCTGCTATGAAATCTACATTGATTGCCTCCTATTGCCACCCAACCTTCAGAACTCTGAAGATCATGAACGCCAAGAGAAAGCCTGGTATACAGATATGTGTTTTGAAAATAAAACTAACTCATTTTTCTATAATGTGCAGTTTTCTTTTAGATACCATGGAATGCAAGTTACACAAATTGAAGAACAAGACCCCATACCTGAATGGTTTAAAGAATGGTGGAACATTTATGGTATCAGTCCTCTATGTTTTTACCCATTCTCTCTCTATTTATTACAACTCCCTGGATTTACAGAACCACAGGCACATCAATCAAGAATTTTATACAAAATGATTTTTGATATCAACAATATCACCAATTATCACATGCTTGGAGCACTCCGCGTTAATGGATATTTTGATTGGTTTATTACACGAAATATTTTCTTTAGAAGATTACGGGGAAATATGAGTGGCTCTTCACATGACCGTGAGTCATTTCATGCCATGACAGATCCAGATTTAAATCCTTTTGGCCCATTACTTTTTCGGGATGAAGTACGAGAATATGCTGAAATACCAATTGGGGAATGTGAGGAAGAAATTTACTCACAATATTTTAATAATGAATCCTTGACTAGGTTTAGAGAACGTCATTATTCTCGTGAACAACTAGAACATTTTGTCATTTTGTAATGTCTTTCTGTCCAACTTTGGTGGCAGACAGGTTTTTCGTAAGGTTCCCTAAGAAAAGAATCTCTTACAATTAATCGATCCCACATATATAATTAAATAAAGGGATAAGGATAAATATAAAATATTTTATGATTGAATCACTGCGCAGATGTCCTCTGGGTTACCCGAAAGCAAGATTCTCTCATATCTGATATGGAGGTATCACCTAACCCAGTACTGGGAGGATCTATAAGTAGATCAAGGCTAGGGAAGGGAGGCATTCGGGCTTGGAGAGATTTAGAGAGCCTTTTGCTTTAGAAGAAACTTTGTAATACTTGAGTTTTGAAGTTCATCAATAAAGATTCCTCAATTTCTATAAATCTACGTTTCCTTTGTAGATTGTTTTGGATTCTATTCTGGAACTTGTATGAGCCTTGTTAAGGTTGAAGAAGTCGCAAAGTCCCAGAAGTAGACCATTGGGCCAGAGTTTGTGTTTTGGCACAAGGATATTGTTCAAAAGAATTGTCAGATATTGAAGTTATTAAGAAAACCTGGTATTTATTATGAACTAATATTCTTGTTGGAATTCGTATTTAAATATATTCAAAAACAGATTCTTGATGCTAGATTGCGCAGTAGAGGAGTCTCTTCCCTCTCTGTGATTAAAGTATCAGACACAGATTTTGTTTATTTTTGCATTCTTTCTTTATTCTCACTTTCACTGTGTGCGCTTTCCGTTACCTCATATTTGATCACTGGAGTTGATGGATTATGGTTGGTGTCTATACACATAATATAGTTCCACTAGGGTGTGGTTTCACCAGTGTCCATTAGGTGTTGTACCTACTAACATGTCAACAAAGTCATGTTCTCCCACTTCCTCTCGACCTTAAAAACATAGCGTATATGGACTAAAAAGAAACCTATTATAGGTTCATAAAGAAGAACTACAATTGTTGTTCTCCCACCCTCCAGTAGTTTTAAGGAGGCCCATGGCCCAATTCCTGATACCTAAATTCTTAGTTTTGACATAATAACTAGCGTAGGGATTGGTTAAACTAAGTATACCCATAATTTTAGAAATCAAGTGAATGAATATGAACACATAATTGCACATTCACCATGCACATAATAATGAATATCATATCCTAGGCACACTTTAAAATTCATGTGCATACATGACATCGTTCTAATCACAAAGACACAGTGAGTGTCAAAACTCAGACATTCATTTACATTTACAAACACACAAGATATTACACCATTCAAAATGTAACAAGATTCATCGCACTCAATAAGGAAATACACATAAGAAATGTACACTTATCGATCTCTGTGTTTAATGATGACTGAAAAATGAAAGAAGGACTTCAACTCTCCACCCAATTGTTAGCCAATCAAATTGCAATATTTCTTGCAGCTGATTACCTTGAGATAGATCCAAAGTTTAAGGGGATGCATACTAAGGGAAATTTAAACTCGAGGTTTAATTACATAACCAAGAGAAGGAGTCCACATCTTAGTTAGTTTATCAACTGCTCAACAATAGTAAGCACCAAAGTGACTCACTGACTGAATGCAATGACAAACAAATTGTCTGTAATCGTATCAAGAAAGATCGAAGGGACAAAAGTGGAATTGATGTCCAGGAAATATTGCAAAGGAAAAGTTGTCACGTTCTTCAGAGTTAGCTACACCCACAAAATGAAGAGCCTAACAAATCATTGTATTTATATAAGATAACGTGAATGGTAATTGAAAAAGCAACCTTAGTATAGGCACGAGACAGTAGTAGCCTGCAAGGTGGCGAACTTAGGGTGCACTGTCAGAGTCAATTTTGTAGTTGCTAGATAATATTTTCGTAAATTGATATGTTTATCTTAATTGTTAATTGTCTTAAATGAGTTTCATTTTAAGTGGTCATTGTCTTAAATATAACATTGTCTTAAAATAATTTTGTCTTAAACTATTTTTGTCCTCAAATATTTTTGTCTCAGATTATTTTTGTCTTAAAATATTTTTGTCTCAAACTATTTTTGTCTTAAATTTAAAGTTTGTTCTTAATATATTTTTTTCTTAACTTGTTTTTGTCTTAAATATAAAGTTTTGTCTTAAACTGTTTTGGTCTTAAATATAAAGTATTGTCTTAAAATGTTTTTATTCCAAATTGTTAGACAATTCAATTGATATTAAATTCTAATGTAAAATAACTAAAGTACAAAATGACTTTTTAAGACAAGATTCTTTTTGCTAATAAATGTCTTAAAAGTACCCTTGGTTGTGTGCCAATAGTTGATAATATTAATATTAGAAGTTAATAATTAAAAATATTAATTATTTAATTCTTGAATTAATTATAAGTGGTTAATATTAATAATATTATAATTAGTTGATATATTAATATTATAAATAAATTTAGCTATTAGTAATTAATAACTATAAATAATATAGTTATTATAATTAATAATAAAACCAAATAATTGATACTATTATTGAAGGATATTATACTGATTGATGTATTGATGTGGATGTGGTTGAATAACGGGATAGAATCAATGGATATGAATTCATATTAATATTAATGTTAATTCGATAAAAATAAATATTAATATAATAATAATACAATTATTATAAATGGACATTTATAAAACATTATTATCATTATACCGTGAAATGCAAAATATTTTAAAATTATAATTGGAAATTATAAAATTATTGTATATTATATAATATGATAATATTATGATATTATTTCATTAATTAAAATCATGAATTATTAATAAACAAAAGGGATTATTATAAACTCAAGGGATTTATATTAAACCCAAGGAATAATATTATAAACCCCATGAATAATATTATACCCTAGGAATATGAACCCTTAGATTAATAAACCCAAGGGATTGATATTATAAAGCTAAGTACTAATAAACCCAAGGGATTATAAACCCTTGGATTTTTAATATAATCCCTTGTGTTTATAATATCAATCCCTTGGGTTTATTAATGTAAGGGTTCATATTCCTAGGGTATAATATTATTCATGGAGTTTATAATATTATTCCTTGGGTTTAATGTAAATCCATTGGGTTTAATGTAAATCCCTTGGGTTTATAATCATAGTCAACCATGGTCTAACATCACATTGTGATGAAGATTTTCTCAATATGAAAATCAACGATAGTCCAATGTCGCATTGTGACAAAGATTGTCTCTTTATGAAAATCAATCATGGTCAACCATGGTCCAATGCCACATTGTGACAAATATTATCTCGATATGAAAACCAATCATGGTCAACCATAGTCCAATGCCCCATTGTGACAAATATTATATTGATATGAAAACCAATCATGGTCAACCATGGTCCAATGCTACATCTCACAAATTTTGTCTCAATATGACAATAAACCATGGCCAACCATGGTCCAACGTGACATTATGAGAAATATTGTCACAATATGAAAATCAATCATTGTCAACCATGGTCCAATGTCATATTGTGACAAAGATTGTCTCAAGGTGTAAATCAACTATGGTCAACCATGTCTATTTTAGCGTTTATAATGTTTATCATAGACTTTATATACCTTGGTTTATAATATTTATCTTAGTGTTTATCATAGGATTTTCTTGATATGAAAAAGAATCCTCATAAACACAATCAATCATGGTCCAACATCACATTGTGACAAAGATTGTCTCAATATGAAAACCAACCATGGTCCGACATCACATTGTGCAAAGATTGTCTCGATATGAAAATCAATCATGGTCAACCATAGTCCAATGTCTCATTATGACTGTCTCAATATGAAAATCAACCATGGTCAACCATGTTTATTTTAGGGTTTATAATATTTATCGCAAGGTTTATATACCTTAGGTTTATAATATTAATCCCTCGGATTTAATATTATTCCCTTTGGTTTATAACCCCTTGGGGTTTTAGTATTAATCCCTTGGGTTTATAATATCAATCCCTTAGGTTTATTAATCTAAGGATTCATATTCTTAGGGTATAATATTATTCATGGGGTTTATAATATTAATCCTAAGGTTTAATATGAATCCGTTGGGTTTATAATCACGGTCAACCATGGTCCAATGTCACATTGTGACATATTGTCTGAATATGAAAATCAATCATGGTCAATCATGGTCAACTATGGTCTAATGTCACATTGTGAGAAAGATTGTCTCAAAATGAAAATCGAGGATGGTCAACCATGGACCAGTGTTGCATTGTGACAAAGATTGTCTCAATATGAAAATCAATCATGGTTAACCATGGTTCAACATCACATTGTGAAAAATATTATCTCAAAATGAAAATCAACCATGGTCAACCATGTTTAATTTACCATTTATAATATTTATCATATGGTTTATATAACTTGGTTTATCATATTTATATTAGGGTTTATCATAGGATTTTATCAATATAAAAATCAACCATGGTCAACCATGGTTAATCATGGTCAACATTGGTCAAACATGGTCGATCGTGGTCAATTATAGTCAATCATGGTTAACCACGGTCAACAATGGTCCAAAATCACATTGTGACAAAAATTGTCTATATGAAAATTATCCATAGTCAAGCATGGTTAAGACTAAACCATGGTCCAACATCACATTATGACAAATATTATGTCTATATGAAAATTAACCATGGTCAAGCATGGTCCAACATCACATTGTGACATATATTGTCTCAATATGAAAATTAGCCATTGTCAACCATGGTTATTCATGGTTAACCATGCTCAACCATGGTCACTAATTCCGATCACATGGTGAAAAAGGTTGTCTCTTGGTGGTCCAATATCGCATTGTGACAAATATTGTCTCAATATGAAAATTAGCCATGGTCAACCATGGTCATTCATGGTTAACCATGCTCAACCATTGTCAATAATCACGATCACATTGTGATAAAGTTTGTCTCTTGGTTCAATGTCACATTGTGACAACCATTGTCATCTGTGGTCAACCATGGTCGACCATGGTCCAATGTCACATTGTAACACATTGTCTCAATATGAAAATAAACCATGGTTAACCATGGTCCAATGTCACATTGTGACAAAGATTGTCTCAATATGAAAATCAATCATGGTCAACCATGGTCCAACATTGCATTGTGACAGAAATTATGTTAATATGAAAATCAAACATGGTCAACCATGTTTCTTTTAATGTTTATAACATTTTATCTTAGGGTTTATATATCTTGGGCTTATAATATTAATCCCTTATATTTAATATTATTCTGTTGGGTTTATTAGTCCATTGGCTTTATAATATCAATCCCTTGGATCTATTAATCTAATGATTCATATTCCTAAGGTATAATATTATTCATAGGGTTTATAATATTAATCCTAGGGTTTAATATAAATATGTTGGGTTTATAATAATTCCTTTAGTTTATTAATAATATCAAGATTAACTATATTTTTTATAATATCAAATAATATTATAATAATTTTATATTGTCATTATAATTGTTATAATTACTTCACATTATAATATAATCATAATGATGTTTTATAATATAGTTATATTATTGGTATTATTATTATGTTGATAATATTTATTGATTACCTATCACTATAATCAACCACCTTTTCAATAAAGTGGTTGATAAATTATAATATTAATCTTGTTTTATAGTATCAATCTATTTGGTTGCAATAATTTATCTCTTTTGTAAACAATTATTATT
This sequence comes from Pinus taeda, assembly GCA_000404065.3. Classification (NCBI taxonomy): domain Eukaryota; kingdom Viridiplantae; phylum Streptophyta; class Pinopsida; order Pinales; family Pinaceae; genus Pinus; species Pinus taeda. The sequence continues at coordinate 22,971 of APFE031459931.1, read as the reverse complement.
ATTATTATTAATTTATTATTTTTATTCACAACAATATTTTTATAATTAAATATTTTTTTATAATTATAATGGTTAATAAATTATTAATTTATTATTATAGATTAGTTATTATTAAATTTATTAATTATTATTATTATTATTTAATTATTTATTTATAATGGTTAACTATTAATTAATTATTACTATTTTTAAATTATAATAAATTAATGATATATTAATAATTTCTAGATTCTTATAATTATTATATTAATATTATTGATTTATTTATTAATAAAATTAATAATACTAAATAATAATATTATTATTATATAATTTATAATATATAATTTAAATTAATATTAATACTAATATTTTATAAATAAATAATAATAATTGTCGTTGATATAACTCTATAGCTTTTATCCAGCATGGTTGTAGACATGGTCAAATTACCTATTTTTAAAATAACGAACCATGTTTAAAATCACTATAAATCTCATCCAGTTTGCTTCTGGCGTATAAAATAACTAATATGGAAGCCTGCATACTATTTAAAGCCTAGAAAAAACTTAAACTTCATTCGCTTTATTCGTGACACATCCCCATCCTTGACATAAATAACTACCGAGTACCGAAATCTTATTATTCATCCCCCATCCTTGTCATAAATAACTACCTAGTACTGAAATCTTATTATCTTCATGGCATTACATCCAACAAACATAGAATCGAACCCTACTTAGTATTGAAAATACTGTAAAAGGTTAAGCAGTTGCAAGACTCTGTTTATACCAACAGAAAACTCAGTTATAAGTTTGTATCTCAGATCAGTAGGTAGAGTTTGTTATAATGGGATATATCTCAAAGCGTAGAGTGCAACTGCCCAAAAACACTCGAGCTCCAACCTGAGAAGAACAACACCTATTCATCGTTGTAATGGCTTTTCTCAAACAGACACCACATTCAGGCCCAGCGACGCTTCTCAAGCACATTTCCAATCCATAGATTGTGACAGAAGAATTCGCAACTGATGATCCGGTGGCGAATCTTTTCACGTTCAAGGGAGCCTTGCCTGCCAGAGACTCTACGAGATTCCCCAAAGTTTGATTGAAACCTTCAATATCGCTATTGCTTTTCACATTCTCGAGAGTATAGATGACGTCGGTATTGAGAACTGAGGCAAACTTGTATTTCTCATAGCGAATGAAGCAGAATTCCAACTGAATCCGAGCGCCGATGGCGTTGGGGCAGTCTTCATAAACCATCTCTGAAGCTTCAGAAGAACACTTTTGGCAGTCGTCCTCAGACACGTCGGCCCTGCATTGCAGAAGCCCGTTGACTTCGCCATATGAATATGTGGCGAATCCCCCACTGCGGGCAGCAGCATTCACCAGGTATTTCGCTACTGCGTTCACGTCGCGCTCGAATTCACTGCCATTGCTGTATTTTTCTACATTGCAGAGACCGTAAATAAACGGATCGGATTTCCTATCCACAGGTGAAATTGACATCAAATGAAGCTGCATCACCCCAAGTAACAATAACGGCATCGAATACCAGGGCCATCTTATCATGCCTTCCATCTTCCAGATTTCCCAGTGAATACAGAGGAAGAAGGCGAGAAGTTATGTTGTTTTGCTCTATGGATTACAAGAGAATTTATAGAAGAAGATGAAGGGATATGCAGGGATTAAAGTCACGAGGAGTTACTGGTGGATATTGCTGGATAAAAGCTGATGGCCAGAGTCAACTTCTAGAAGAAACCGACGTGACAGGGTAGACATAGGGCGGCCATTAATACATGAAACAAAATCAAAGTCAAGCATTGACATCCAGCATGTCAAGTTGGACAAATGAGTGGAGTAGTGATGCTAGTGCACACCGTCCGAAATTTGTGTGTTATATTTTCAGAGAGCCACGAGCCGGCGTGTTAGGCACGAATAAGATTCATGGAACTAAATCTCCAAGTTATAGGTGAGATGACGACGTAATGGAGTTGGAGATGAAAGGGTCATGAAAATACAATTGAAGTAATGGCGATATATATGGAGAATTCGTGTGAGTCGAGAGACATTTACCCAAGGAGTCGTCTAACCAGAATTGCTGGACAGTAAAAAAAATTCAAAAAATTTTATAGGGAGAGTGTTTGAATCATGTTTTGACAGTGGAAATAGATTAACACAATTAAAAAAGTCTAAAAAACCTAAAATTTAGAAATTTTAAATTTACAAAAATACTTACTATAACTTCCTGAACAATTCCTCCGGCTTCACCCACTATTGCGATAAAGTGTTTACGTGGAGTGGAGACGTATGATAACAGAGTCAACAATTGAGAACGGAGTTGAGTTTGACAGCCAACAATACAAAAAGTCAACTACTATACCAGCGCTGTGAGATGGGAGAAGTCAAGCATTTTGAATAAGACGATTTATGAGCGACAGGGACGTACATGAATCATAAAAAATGTAGTGGAATGAACAAAGATATTAACGCCCAACTTGCCTTCCATGTCAAACTTGAAACCTAGAAGGTGAAGCCTCAATACTTGCTGCAATGAGCCGCTGTGAGCGCATTTATTGGAATAGCAACATGTCATATTCATTGATCCTGTTGGCTCGCTAGTTAGCGTATAGGGGTGGTGTGATTATATTGGAATAATGCAGTGATAATTTTTTGTTTTCGTTGTATTTTTAAATAAAAAATATCCATTGAGGATATATTTTTTCTATCACATACACGTAGTCAATTTTTTTGTTATTATATTTCAGTTATTTTAATAATTATATTTAAAGATTCTTATTACAAATAAGATTAAAGTC
>APFE031459931.1:6967-19251 GCA_000404065.3 Pinus taeda | reverse complement strand
ACTCTTCTCATAATCGCAGTAAACAATCATATCCATTTAATTATAATTTTAATATTCCATTAAATTTACGAACTCATATAAGATGAAAAAAACTTTCATGTTGAAATAATGCTCCCACATATAATGTGGGAACCACATCTACTATTGTAAGAGAAATACAAGTGAACTAATTATTTACATGTGCTTTCATGTTGAAATAACACTATAGAAACATTTGAACTTAAACAAAATTCTCTATAATAAGTTTTATAATAGTGTAAACACATTTAAAATTAAACAAAAGTCAATACAATAAAATGCACACTTTGTAGTACAATAAGTTTTATAATAGTGTAAACACATTAAAATTAAATAGAAGTCTATACAATAAATTTTATAAGTGTAAATGCACACTTTGTTTTTATCTACGGAATTATTTTCAAACTCATGTTAAAGAGATCAATAAGTGCACACTTTGTTTGTTGTATCAGTACAAATGCACACTTTGTTTTTATCTACGGAATTATTTACCAACTCATGTTAAAGAGGATGAATAAGTGCACACTTTGTTTGTATCTACGGAATTATTCACAAACTCATGTTAAAGAGGATGAATAATTTTTATGATAGTTTATGTAAGTGCATGCTTTGTTTGTAAACGGAGGATGAATAAAATTTTGTAATAGTGTATGTAATATGAGGATGAATACAGTTTTATAATAGTTATGGAAAAATTACTAATTCAGGTTAAAGAGGAGGAATAGTTATTTTTATATTGTAGGTAAGTTTCTATATTGTTTGTATTTATTAAAAAATTTACACATTATTTATATTTATAGAACTCATGAGGATGAATAATGCATGCATAAATACAGACCTTAATTTACTCCCCTCCCAACCTTCATTAGATTGAGGATGTACATTTATGTATAAACACCAAAACCATTTAATAACTTAAAAGTGGACTATTTTTTAATAATTTAAAAGTGGACTATTTATTAAATACAATTTACTAACAAAATAGTAGCAAGTAATTCCATAATATTTATTATGAGAAAAATGTCATCAATTCATAAAAGTGGAAATATTATGTGTAATGTTTTCTTATATTTAGTAAATTTAAATAAAAATAATTATGATGCAGTAGCACTTTTAGTATATAAATTTATTTTATAGACTTTTTTTGTTTGAGTAATGTTAATAATGTTTTTCTAATATTTTGATAGATATTATGTTGTTATACAAGAATAGATAATTCTTATAGAAATTGTTACAACAATAGCTATAATAGTTATAGAAGAAGAAATTGTCAATAGAACAATTGCTATAAAAGAAAAGATAACCTTTCACAATTCTATTTATGGGGGTTATTGTAAACAAGTTGAAGGCATTAGAATAGTTGTTAGATAAGTGGATTGTGGCACTAGAACTTGGTGCTATAGTTTGATTGAAACATTCATGGATGTGAAACCTCAAGTTAGTGTCGCAAAGAAATAATAAGTTGTAAATAGGGAAAAACAAATGATATTTACATGTCAACTATGACATGCATTTTCGAGGCTACAAAATGGCTCAAAGTTCCATTGTTTATTACACCCATATTCTTGTTGATAAATAAACTAAACATGAAACGTTTCTAGTCCATGAAATTAGCATATTGTTGAGGAAGGATTAATTCAAGGTTTTAGAAATTTTCTCTCTCAAACTCAATAATAATTGTATTCAAATAACAATAGGGAAATACATATGAAAAATATACTTATGCTAAGATTCTATAATCCTTGTAATTCCTCCTAGCAACATAACCATTTTCCAATAATGAACTTTTGGGAGAAAGGGAAAGTCTTGTTGCCCCAAATGTTAGTAAATCCAATATGCTTGATGTGGAAGATGGCCATGTTAAGGAACATGGTAGGAAGTGTTGAATTCCTATTGAATTGGGTATGTCTTCATGATGAAAATTTTATTTGTAGTAAAAAGAAGTTGAATAATTCGAATAATATATATTGAATTATTGGCCAAGCTCTTGGTGTTTAATGTTGAATCCTGATATGCATTGATAGTATTGTAAGTTAGTATAATATCCTTTAGATGTAATGTACCAGGGAAATGATGTCCAATGAGTGAGCAAAAAAAATGGTAATAATGTGGATAGGGTTACGTGATTGAATGCAAACAATAATTCTTATCACTAACTATGTTATCTCAGCTTCTACAACCCTAAATAATCATTTCCTGACAATTTGTTCTTGAGCTTGCCAAGTGCATGTGATGGTTAGCACATTGAGAGAATAACTTCCATATTAAATATCAAGTTTTGCTATCTACTATACATCTTAGTATTTCTTTAGCAACACTAATTTTAGGTTTCCGATTGAAGAATGTTTCAATTGATCTATATCACCAAATTCCAATTCCAAAGCCAATAAGGATTCTAGTCCTTAGCCTTAGTATAAGTAAATTGAGCATATGTATTTCTAACTATTATTTTATTAGAATATTATTATTGATTTTGAGAGTTACGAATCCTTTTGAATTTTTATTTTCATAGAGTAGTTGAGATCATTTCTCCCATGATTTCTAGTATTCTTAGATGCTAGCTTTTAGGATCTAGTGAAAGTTTCTATCCTAAACATTTTGAGTTAGTTTTTTTTTTTATATAATGACATATAACCTAGTGTTCGGATTAATAAAACCTATCTATAATTTTTTTTATTTGCTTGTTGGAGTTAAACTATTTGCATGAGCAACTAAATGCACATCACTGGAATCAATGCATTTTTTTAAATGTAGTTTTATGTTTGGTAACTTTCTATGTAAATTTTAATTAGGTTTTGTTTAAGGAAGGAATCTTGTGATAAATTTCTATACGATATTGAAGTTGCATTATTTTCAGTGTGTGAACTTGTTCATAATCAATGCTATGGTTTTCTAGTCTAGCATTTTGTAAATATGGTGGAGGGTCCCCTTTATGGGTTTCTAGTATTATGATTTCTATTATAATAGACTACACAAAAATGATCCTCTGGCAGAGGTTTTTGTGGAAGCCCCGATAAAAATAGCCCAAAAATCTATTTGTAGCGAAGGTCACTAACAAAGGTGGCATGCAAATGTTTTAGCAGATGTTTGTTAACTATGCATCTATAATATACAAACACATTGGTGCTTTACTATACATATAAACACTACCTAGTAGAACATGGTGCATTGTGGAAAATTTATTTAAAAAGAAAAAGAAAAAGAATGGTGCACTAAATAAAAAAGCGCACCAATGCATATTCTATATGATAGCACTAGAAAAGGGTTAAATTTACAAAAATGTCGGTTGTAAAATTCATTTTTCCTTGTCTAGTGATAAACTAGTATGTTAATGCCCCAATGTGCACACAGTATAACACACCAAACCATTATTTAAAACAACATTGTGCCACTTATATACAGCGCACCAGCTCTTACACTACTCGATAGCACCATACAAAGGTTAAATTTAAAAAATTTCAAGCCTAAAATTATTTTCACCATATCAGTGTTATATACACTAGAAGCACCAATGTTACTTAAAAAGATCACCACTATAGGGTTTTTATTTAAAAAAAAATATAGTGCTATATTCCCACGAAGCATCAATGTGGTTCATGTATTAAAATGCACTGGTGCGTCTTAACAAGAGCACCGCTATAAGGTTCTTAATTAAAAAAAAAATGGTGATCTTGGAGATAGTATGCACTAGTGTTGTTATAATAACACACTAAAACAAGGTTAAATAAACAAATAAATAAAACTACCGACCATAAATTTCTTTTTTACCATTCGTAGTGTTGTAAAGCTCTAAAGCATTGCCACCACTCTTGTCTCACTCAAGCACCCTATCATCGGTGCTTTTCTTGCTCGTCATCCTTCCATACAATGCTTAGTGCATGGCTTTCCAATCTTCTCAAACGGTGGTGAAATTTGTTTTTCTGATATATGTATCAACTATAACTCCCTAATGACCAAATGTCTGGGTAATGTTTATGTTTTTCTCTAGTATATTTTTTTAGTGGATCAAAATTTCAAAATATTTCCAAAAGACCATTATTTTGGAATTTGTTTTTCCTGCATGGTGTGTTCGACAGGTTTGGCTTGCACTCATAGCAGTGGACCTTGTAAATTTATAGTGTGCACTGCAGTTCAGTGCATGAACCTAACACATGGTGGTGTTGTCGGTGTGTTTCGTAAATTACAACATATCAAGAAAATCTATAAATTGTACATTGATACATATATTTTTAGCATACTCATAGTGCCTTTATGTTTACCAAACAATCCATACACATAATATTAAAATAATATAGCTTGGCGTCTTTGGTAACCTGAATGTTTTATACCGTGGCAAAATGGTTATAGGTACGCACCAATGCATAAGTTTGTCTTGATGCACCACTGTGAAAATGTATGTATGTGAATCAAAAGTGGTGTGTCATATGCATGAACACACTATTGTCGGTGTTGTTTTGTTTGATAATGCACTGGAGTCGGTGCATTACTGTTTTTTGAGCGCACCACGATGATTTGTTTTTTCTTTTTAATTGAAAGTTATGTATCCATATTTATAAATACATTTTTGATTTAATAGAAAAATGTACCGATTATGTATGAGGTTGATGTATTTTATATGTCAATCATGTAGCAGAGATGTCAACAGAGGGAGTAGCAGTTGGAGTAGAAAAAAAATGGTAGACCAATACAATGTGGTCTGACCAAGGGAGGCACGAGAGAGGTAGAGGGATTTATACCCTCACCCTATTAGTGTATCTACCTGAGAACTCTTGAGGAATGTAGGCATCCTTAAGTACTATGAGGGGGCTACATCTCTGAAGGCGCACTATGACTTATTAGCACAGTTGATCCATCGGTGGAATGTCCACCAAAAGTCTTTTGTTGTCAGTCCTAACATGTGGCATAGGTCCTGTGAGGAGGACATATATTTTATCACTTGCCTATCTAGGAGGGGAATGTTTTCTTGAGCTCTTTGATGTCCCCCATGGGGTTGCAGCATAGAGTCAGCTTGTATATTCTGCGATATATGTTGGTGGTCATATAATCCATCCAATATGTTTTCAAGTACGTGGTGGAGAGCTAAAAATTGCTTATTTTTCTACATAGGAGGTTAGGTGCCTCTCATTACTAGTGACCACCATTACACACTATACTAGTGGTGGGAAGAACATTAGTCTCCATCTTTTGTTTTATGTCGATTATTTGATTTAGGTGCCACACTGTATCATATGGTCTACCATTATTTTGAGGCAATTTTGTAGGGTTTTAGATAGATGCAATGCAATGTTACATGGGACGATGAGCTTCCCTTTCGCTTAAGATATTTTTTCTTTATTTTTTGAGAGGTTTCAAGAGATGATGCCTACCTTTAATCGTCGCCCTCCTAGGTCGATGTCTGAGGTACATATGCGCATGTGGTGCTAGATGATGCCCAAGAGGAGCCTGCTAGAGTATCCAACCAAAACCACATGTTTATTTAGGTGTCATGTTTGTATGTGGGGATGGATTGGATACTGTGTCCCAACATCTTCTTCACACCTAGCATGTAGAGGAGGTAATATTATTGTTTTATTTAAATTAATATAGTTTCATTTTATTATCTTAATTAATTAGAATACAATTTATTATATCATGCTTGTTAACTTGTTCTATTAAATTGTTTAATGAAATTGTCCAAGTATTGTTGTGTACTATATATTTTGTCAACATCAACACATTCATTGGGGACATGCCTCTTCCCCCACTAGAGGGATCTGATGCTAAGATGGGCAAGGCCCAAGAGGGTGAGGCACATCCTCAGATGTAGAGGGATATGGGTATCTGGGCTTGTAGGGCTAGTCTCAAATTTAGGACGGACTACTACGACCAACTGTCTAGATTTTTGGTTGAGAAGAGAGTCCTCCCTGTGAGGGCTCGAGACATTAGGGTAGATCTGGGGCTCTTGAAGCTGTTGAAGGACTGTCAGCACAATATGATGACTCTTATTCATCCTACAATCAGTGCTATTAGGCTACTAGAAGTAACGAGGAATACAGAGCATCTTGCAAATACATGACATGAGTCTTCACATAATGCTATCTTGTCAGATCATAATTATGAGGGTGGTGATCATGCTTATAGTAGTACTAACCCATTTGATCATGGTCAATGTGTCGGTGATGCTTGTGGTAGTACACCTCCTCATCATTCGACTGATGATCATGTACTAATACTGGAAAAGGTGCCTCATGTTTCTCTTGAGAGAGTGGACCCGCCACCTTCTCCTCCACCTAATAGTTCAACTATTGAGGAAGTACTTGACCATCCATCGTATTCTTCTACAATCTAAGATGCCACTACTATGTCTGTTGTATCATATACTCGATAGAAGTTATTTGCCTTGATGCATTTGTTTGACTTGTTTATATATATGGTGAATTTTTTTGTTTATGTTTATGTACTTAATTTATATGTTATTGTTGATATGTATATTGTTAGGCCCTGGTATATATGTTCATTTAATGTGTTTGCAGATAGATGTGTGTGTGATAGTATTTATCTGACATGAGATGTATATTAATTTGAGGATGTGTGTGGTGATAATGTTAGATTATAAATCTTTTGTTTTCTTAGATGTGATCATGATGATAATGCTCTATTAGATTATTAGATTTGTGTGCTATCTAATGACGTTTATATATGCTAGAGGTGTATATAATTAGATGATGATAGTGAATTTGAATGTGTATCTTAGATGATATTTATTTTTTTTAGATGGTTATCACGATGATGTTTATTTATATAAAATAATATTTATTATAGATTATGTGTTGGTGAACTTATATCAAAATTTTATATGTGAAATCACATGCAAAATGATTTACATTAAAAAAAATGCAAATATTTTTTTATAAATTACAAAGCTTAGTACCGTTGAAACACAGTAATTGTAAAATTACCATAATATTTTTTTATTGCTTATATAGTTTATTCATATTCATTATAACCTAAATAGTAAAATATTTCAATACTCACAAGGAAGAAATAATTAAAGGTAAAAAAAAAAAAATTAGTTAGTTATTATTAAGAAAAAGAGGATTGTGTAGAACGATCATTAATTTTCATTTAAATATTAATATAATTACAATTTAATCTCAAAAATAACAATTTAAACCAATGAAAAAATTACACATGGTCGATTCTAATATGAGATAGAAAGGCCACTGTAGATCCATCTTATATCATTTAGATTTATCAATTTACGGTAGAAAGAGATGTAAATATTTCCATTGTTACATCATTTTGGTTCTGATTTGCTATTTATGGTTTAAATTTATCATTTTTAAATAATAAATATAAGTTAAATAATAAAAGATCATATTATATTATATTTGAATTTTTTTAAATTAATATATTCGATTATTTATTAATGAAAAACTCAAGAAATATTACATTTTCCACATATTTATCACCAGAGAGTCACTAAAATTCATGTTTTCACATTTCTCCTACCTAATACATCATGTTCACAATGATATAGACATGACTAATTTAAACGTTTTTTTATAAATGCATAAAATTAGATATTTATTTTATATAATTGAAATAGGAAAGAAAAATGCATCACCAACTCTATTAGAAAGTCAAACAAATACCTTTTAATCACCATCACATTATTTATCATTTAATTTTTAGCGATAAAATATTTATTAATTCAATTTTTATTTATAATTACCATTGAAAAGAAAATTCAAAACTCTTCCATTATCCATGAAGAAAAAATTAAAACCTCTCTTGTATCCATATAATCCCATTTGTTTCTCTTATGATCTATAAAAATATGTAATCAACATTTTATACATGCATAAGACCTCATTTTAGTTTATATAATGTTGCAAGAAATGGGGTTTAAATATAGCAGACATGACTTTACCTTTCATGTCAAGAATTTAATCTTACATATTAATACACAATTTTTTCATTGTTAAACTTAGCAAGTACTGTACATGAATATATGATATTTTTTTTTACAATTTCTTCATACTGTAGATGAATATAAGATAATTTTTTGTTACAATTTCTCAGTACTCGAGATGAATATACAACCTTTTTCTTTTACAATTTCTCATCACTGTAGATGAATATATGATAATCTCTATTAAAAATTTCAATACTGCAAATGGATAAATGATAATTTTGATTACTATGTTTCATTATTGTAGAGGGATATATATGTATTTATAAATGGTTAGCATTTTTTTATTATGGTTTTTCAGTACTGTAAATGAGTATATAAATAGGTATACATGTATTGGTCATGAAATGAGTTATTGTAAACTCACTTAAGACAAAAGGAATTGACATATGGATTAGAAGATTTAGGATGAGCAGAAGTAACAATATTTACTTATTCCTAAGGGTTCATGGAATACCTCTCTGTAGAATTACAGTGAAAACCTTAATTTAGTTATTCCTAAGGGTTCGTGAAATACCTTGTCGATAGGAGAGACAAACACATATTCTTCCTGGGGGTCAAGGACATGCTAATCTTGTCCGAGGGGAAACAAAAGCCAAAGATTTTATGGAGTTATCATGTCTGAAGTCACAACAGGCTCATACACCATACTAGGAGGCAAACTATACAATGAAAATTCTAAGAGAAATCAAATAAAGCAATGCTAGTAGAAAGTACTACCAATGTTATCGAAAGTAATAAGCAACACAAATATCTAAAAGAAAATGAGACAAGTCCTAATCTTTCAACTCTCCTAATTCGAGAGCTTTACTTGGTAAAGTTACAACATAAAATACATCATAAACGTGAATAGAAGTGGACATTAATATGAATGGATATTGAGATATTAACTATGTCATTGCTTCACTAAAATAAAACTGAGATATTATATATACCTTGCTTCAGATACATTCGTGAAACGATTGCACACAATTCACTTCATAAAGGACCGATATACTTGAAAAAAATATATGCACCATAAGTGGGGCTATATATTGAATTAAATATTGATAAAAATAATAAAATACATATTCTAGAGTTCACACCATGAGGAAAGGGGAAATCACCTTATTTGAGGAAACAAACCTGACTGTAATTACAAGCAGAAACCTGGTGCCGAAACCTAGGTAATATTCAAAATGGTCTCATATATAGAAGGAAACACATACAATGATCAAATCATAACCCCTTTAGTATAGGGGATGAAAAACCAAATAATACAATATTTTCATCAAAATAGCAAGATGAGGCTAATTCAACCTTAGAGAATAGTACCCTTTACATATTCCAATAATAGTGGAAAAATACAAATTTTAAGGCAGTCATTGCATTTGACGGAGCCTCAGAAACTGAGTATCGTCGACCTGGAGGAAGAAGTGAGCTGGGGGTTATAAAGTTGCGACTTAGCCGAGTTCATGGAAGCCACTGTAGCCAAAATACTAGAAAGGAATCCCTCATACCTATGAGGAGAATATAGGAGAATATATTAGTATTGCATTCACAAGAAAACCAGTCTAGGTACAGTATAATAAAACCCATAAAGGAAAAGGAGGTGATATTTTCATACTTGGTAGGTACTTGGTACCAGTGTGCTCTTATTGAATGTCCACAATAAAAGACCTTTACTGGTGTAGCATTATTATAATCATGACGATATAGACAAACTTACAGTTAAGTTAATAGATTCAATGGTATTTACCTCCGGGTATATCGAAATGACACTCTAATTCTAGACCTCTGAATGGAATTGGGGTATCGTGGTCTTCCAAAAGCCACCTAAATACACTAGAAGTACCTGGTGTAAACAAAACCAATGAATAACAGAAAGCCCAAAAATTAAAACTCTTCACAACAAGTGAAATATGGGAAGCGAGAAAGGTAAGTTACATGTAAGTAAGACTAAATGAAACCAAGATTGTGATGGAAGGGGCCCTCATCATACATGAATTATCTGAAAGGAAGGGAGAATCAAAACATAGAAGAAACAATTTGAGGCCCAATTGCTAAATTTGGAGACTACTAACTACAAGTAAACAAAACTAATTACACCATTACACAAAGAAATAGGTTACTAATAGCTAAGGTCAGTTGGAGCATATGGCGAAGGAAGCCATAGTTGTGCCTCTACATCCATGATTAGGTTCTGAATGCTGAGAGAATACCTACGAGAAGTGGTTTTAGCCATGGCACATGTAGCAAGTGGAGACAAAAGGAAACAAAGACAAATGATAAGGTTTTTGAGAATAAAGGGTTAGAGTTTGGGGCGTTTATTCCCAGCCACTTATCTTCCCTCCCATCTTTGTGACCATTCAAAGGTAAATATGACGATCACATGCCATCATATGGGGAGAAGGTGATGTGGCCACAACATAATGCTTGTAGTTTTCTCAAGGAGAAATTATAACCCACCCTTAGCATGAGAAACAATGGCATAAAACTCTTAATGTGAGAGTAATTCTAAGTTAGCTCTACACCTGTGAAACTTAGTCATCGACATATGTCCTTATTGGAAAATGATACCCTATTAAAAATAACACAAAGTTGATGAAATAACCATGGTGTAACGCACTTGTGCATTCTAACTATGAACATATCTCCTCCTTCACATGTGATTTCTCATTAAAAAAATATATACCTTTGGGGAAGAACCGTGGTACATCATTTAGAGAGATCAAAATATAGTTATTGGAAGTATCCATAGGTTGAGTCATATTAATGGTGCAATGACATCGAAAATGATGAGACCCTAACATATTTTTACATAACCATGAGCATATGTATAAAGGATGAGGGGGAGGGATAACTATGTAACCCTCACTTAGTTTTAGGATATATAAAAAAAACATAATATAGATAACACTTATGTTCTACATGACTATGAAGTACAACTAAAAATAAAAGAAAACAATTTTAATAGTAATGGATGGAATTAAAAAAACATTATTGGGTAGGTGACAAACCCTATCAAGATTTAGGCACTTACAAGGTTAAATAAAATTTCATCCATTGATCAAATGAAACATAAAGTATTAGATATATCATAATGAATTTGTTGCATTATCCAATGAGCACCCTTAAGCCCAAAAACAATTTATACCATTATATTACAATCATTCTTTGCTACTATATTTTTTGGAATTGAGTTATATGGCTAACCTCCAATCACCATCATGTCTTAATATGACCTAGACTATCATAAATTAATCAACCTCCAGTAACTAAAAATACAATCCACACTTTAAATTATGTTGTTATGAATGAGTAAAGGTTACATTTCATGCTAATACTGACTAGTCACGATTATCAATACATGACTAAGGAGCTAGGTATTCTTTAAGAATATAATTCATCATGATATGAGAGAAAGTATCAGATGGATTTAAAAAAAATTGGAAAGATGATTTATTAGAGGTAGTAATTCCCCACATTGGTTGTCTAGGGGTGTTGCATTGCATCTTGTACTTCTACAAGGTCCTAATCTTCTTCTTCTTCTTCTATTTTTTGACAATATTGTAAGAAACAAGGACATGACAAGTGTGAATGTTTTCAGTTGAAAAAGAAAAAGTTAATTGTATCATCTACCATTGAGGAAGATGTTAATGCTCTGATTGAGGTCTGTAGTGAATACATAATCTGTGGTGTGTTAAGAGGCCAACTTAATAAAGTCAACTCGATGTGGCACTTTAGTTTAAGATAACTTGAAACATTCTATTCATCACACATAATCATTTTCTCATGATTTCTCCACTGTTTATATCCTTAATAATGGCTCCTAAGAATAATTGATTGCAAAATCCATTATTGATAAACTACATTTTCTAGTCAACTATCATCCTCATCCTTATGCATTTACTTGGAAGGATAATGGCTTATGTATCTAGATCACCCACATGCACTATGTTATTATCATTGGTCCAAAATTTGTGGATAGAGTTGCACGTTATGTGAGCAATATATATTGTTTTAATTTATTACTTGGATGGCCTTAGCAATATTCTTAGAAGGAAAAATATGATACATAGTCCATAAATGTAACATCAAATAACTAAAACAATAAGTTGCTCAAAATTATTTTCTTGCTTTTATCTAGTAACCTTTCCACATTATTATCATTTCTTTTTCTCACTCATTGGACTTCATTACCCTGAGACATTACCTCTTAAGCATATTCTACTAATTTTCAATGCTTCTCAAGTCTTATAGAGTTCTTTCCTTGGAAGTTTAGATTTGGTAGCCTCTTCTTAGTAGGTTATTACATTGTTAGAAATTAAAA
>APFE031459894.1:0-17214 GCA_000404065.3 Pinus taeda | reverse complement strand
CCCCCGAAAATTTTGGTTTTGGACCTTATGTTAGGTTGGCAGACCCACCTATGGTTTTGTGCATGATTTTCACACATGTTTTTTTGGACGTGATGGTTTTTGGTCCATGGTTTTGGATGCGATGGTTTTCGGTCCATGGTATTAGATGCTTCGGCATGTATAAATATGTATTGTAACATTGAAAGGAACATAATGAAAAAAATCAAGTTGGTAGTCCCGGTTTTGGGATCCAGGGGAAAATCTCTGTGTATATGTGTTTTATGTGTTATGCTCTCTTATTGTTTATTTTCTGTGTTTTAGAATTCGTATGCAGGTGATTTCTGTACGGGGTTAAAACCTATAATTGGTGAGTGTTATTGATCTATGTGTCCATGATTTGATCAGTTGTGGCCTACTCCATGTAGTATGGGTTTAACTCTATTTGGTGTGAGTTGTTCTACAATGTCTAATGTGTCTAGTAATGGTGGAAAGTATGGTCGAAGGTAGTCCACATTGAACACTAGGTACAGGCCAAGGAATGGTTGAATGTTGAGCTCGAAAGCATTGTCCCCTATAGCCTTAGTGATGGTGTAAGGCCCATATCAAAGGGGGTGAATAATATTGTGGGGCTCAACGAGGTGCTCCTTCTATAAATGTAACCAAACTTTGTCGCCCACCTGGAACTTGTGTGGAACCCGATGTTGATCATGACACTTCTTATACTTAGCATTGGCTCTATCCAATATGTCGTGGACCTACTGACGAATGTGTTGAATGCGCTCAATCAAGTTGTTAGCCATGTTAGCTTCAAGCTCGACATGAACCGAATCTATCAGAGAAGCTGCAAATGGTATGGCCACGTCAATGGGACATAGTGGCTGGAATCCCAATCCCACCTGAAAAGGGTTGTGGCCAGTTGAGCTATGGAGAGCTCTGTTGTAGTTGTACTGAACATAGGGGAGGATTTCATCTCATGTGCGTGGATGCTTCAAGTTGTACATACGCAGAATGTGTATGATTATCCTGTTGACGATCTTTGTCTGGTCATCAGTTTGGGGGTGGAAAGTCGTGGACTTAATGAGCTTGGTATCCAACATCGACCAGAGACTTGACCAAAATGTACTTAGGAATTTGTTGTCCCGGTTGAGATAATGGTCTGTGGGATCCCAAAATGTACCCACACTCATTCAAAGAAGAGCTTAGCAGTGGCTTCTGCTGTGATACTCTTCTTGACGGCCGCCAGAATGGCCATCTTAGAGAATCTGTCGACGACCATGAAAACCTAGTCATTGCCTTGCTTAGTAGAAGGAAGGCCCACCATGTAATCCATGGAGATGGATTCCCAAGGTCGACTAGGAGTAGGTAGAGGAGTATATGAGCCTTTCTCCTTGATGGTCGGTTTGGAATGGTGAAGGCAGTACAAGATCTGATGTACTTCACAACATCTTGTCGAAGGTTCGGCCAATAAAAATACTTTTGCAGCGCTTCCATTTTTTTCTCTACACCATAATGTCCAGCGACCCGACTGTAGTGTGCCTCCCAAATCATTTTACACGCTAGCTTGAAGGAACACAGAGGTTTCCCCGATGGAATAATAGTGCATCATGGAGGTAAATTTTTTGAACTTGCTTGCCTTCCACGAGCGTCTGATATGTGTTGTCGAATTCTGGATTTCTCTTGTAAAGATGCGACCACCCCACAGTCTCATTCCCACAAGAGTCGAGCACAGTGGTCAATGCTATGATTAGCGGTTGATTGAGGCAGTCTGCAACATTGTTGGTGCTGCCCTTCTTGTATTTAGTGTTCAAATGGAACTACCATATGTATGTGGACCATTTCTAATGGCGGTTGTTTTGCAACTTCCCTTGTGTATGTATGAACTGCAAGGATCGGTGGTTTGTGTGGATGACCATTTCCTTCCCCATAATGTAATGCTTCCATTGTCAGAAAACCTACACAATGAAATACATCTCTTTATCATAGGTGGAATACTTTTGAACTGTGTTTGAAAGTGTCTCTATGTGATATGCCACTGGATGCCCTTGCTGAGTAAGAACTACACCAATAGCATAGTCAGAGGCATCTGTCTCAATCTCAAATGGTTTTTGCAGGTTTAGTAATGTGTGTATTGGTGCAGAGAATAGGCGATGGTTCATCTCGGAAAATGTCTTTTGTTGTTATTCGGACCAAAAGAACTTTTATTTTGCTCCTCCCTTAATGACTTGACTCAAGGGCTAAATGATAGATAGAACCCCAACACAAACCTGCGATAGAATTTGGCAAGACCTAAAAAGTTCTGGAGCTCTATTAGAGTGTTTGGGGTTGGACAATCCTTAATGACTTGTATCTTGAATGGGTCCACATGCACACCCCACTCATCAATGATGTACCCCGAATATTGAACCTGGGTCATACCAAAAGTGAATTTCTCCAAATTGGCACACAACATGTGTTGTCATAGGGTTTGGAGGACCTGTTAAATATGGTGGAGGAGTTACTCCCAACTCCAGCTAAAGATCAGAATGTCATCCAAATATACCACCATGAATGAGTTGGTGAAGGGTCGCAAGATGTCTTCCATCAACCTCATGAAGGTTGTGAGGGCATTGGTCAACCCGAAAGACATGACCAACCATTTGAAAAGGCCCTCCTTGGATTTGAAGGCAATCTTCCACACATTGAAGGGTTCGATCGATACCTGGTGATAGCCGGAAGTAAAGTTAATCTTGCTAAAATATTTGGCCCCCTTAAGCTGGTCCAGAAGGTCATCAATATGTGGGATTAGATACTTGTTCTAGAAAATGATCTTATTCAATGCCCGATAGTCAATATAGAGTCTCAAGGTACCATCCTTCTTTTGTACCAACACAATCGGGCTCCCAAAGGGTGATGAACTTGGCCTAATGTTCCCTTTCTGCAACAGCTCTTGAATATGCCTCTTTATTTCATCGTTCTCCATATCAAAGTGTTGATAGATTGATCCATTGGGTAGTGACATGCCCAGGGTCAGATCAATTGAGTTCTTAACCTGACAGTATTGAGGTACCCCTGTGGGTGAGGTGAATATTTCCCTATACTCTTCCGTAACCTTGTCCATTTGTTGTTGTCATGAGGAGAGGCCTTGTATGGATCATGGCTGCAATGTTCTTCTTTTCCTGAGGGCGAATCATAAGGAAAAAAAAATTCCCGGTCTGGGAAATAATCTTACTGCATTGCTTCGCAATGATCAAATAAATGGCATTAGGTGATGCTACCTCCAGTATCCTGTACAACTTATCACCCAAAGTAATAATAACACTGCGAGGCCTAAACTCATACACAACATGTCTCTTCCATAAGTATGGTTGGCCTAATAATACATCACAAACTTCAAGAGGAGAAAAATCACACAGTACCTCATCCGTGAAGGGCTTGATGTTGTAGGGAAGGCAACACTATTAGCTGACGCGAAAATCTCGCCCTTTGTGAAGCCACCTAATGGTGTACGGATGCAAGTGTGGCATGATCGATAGACCCAACTACTTCATGACCTCTGCTGAAATGAGGCTCTTTTGGCTCCCACTATCGACAATGAACTATGGCAAGGAACCCTTCACCCACATTTGTGAGTGCAAGCATCGCTCCCCTTCCTCTGGATCTTTGGGCTCATTCTGGATCTTGGTGGTGGCAATGGTGGCACTAAGCTCCTCATCGATAATCCACTTCCATTTGTCATTCCCCTTGTTGATTTCAGACTCATAGTCAAAACATGCATCTGATTCAGAAGCCTTCATCTCAACCACTTGTGACTGCTTGGCTTGAAACTCACTTGTGTTGTGAGTAGGGCTCTTATGGAACTCACACCATTTCCCTGTGTCCTTTTTCTTCGTGGTGTTTTTCTTCTCTTGCGGCTTCGGTGGGTTGCCCTGTGTCACCCCGCCTTAGTTTTTTCCTTTATTTTATGGCTTGGGGGTGCCTTTCCCTTGCTTCGGATTCACAAATCCAAATTCTTGCTTCTTCTATTTAAATTTATGCTCAATCTTGATAGTGTATCGATAGGCGGTACCAAGTGAGGAGATGTCCAAGAACTCCATCTCGTCTTGGAACTTGTGTAGACAACCACGGTACTTGAGTACCAAATGCGTTGAGAATCCTTGATACCCAGCTTCGCACGAAGGGTATGGAAAACATTTATGAACTCTGGTACATCTTGGTCCCTTCCCTGCCACAGTGTGGTCCACTTTATGTATTTCTCTTCATAACTCTCAACAGGGTAATATTGTTCCTTGATGGTGTCTCGTAAATCATTCCAAGTGGGTGTGGTTGAAAACAATGAGGATTCCCTCTTGTCCTTTTCTTCATAGTAGGTTTCCCACCAATCCTTGATGTGTGGGGTGACTTTGAGAAGTGCAAAAGTAATCTTTTCCCGATTGAAAAAATCATGAATTGAAAAATATCCTTCCAATAGATTTAACCATCTATCTACAACGTTTGCATCTATCTGGCCTTCAAATATGGGAATTTCAAAGCTAACTTGTACCTTAAAAGGAGTGGCCCCTCCAGAGTGGTTGTTGGATGAAGATGTGTCGACTATGGGTAGACGCCGAAGGATCTGGGAAAATTTATCCATCATTAGATTCCTCTGTCTTTCGAAGGCTTCCTCAGGCAATATTTTGAAAGGATATCCTACCCCATTGAATTTCTTTTCTTCTGCCATGGGAGGCCATAGGGGTTTGCGAGGTTGGTCTTGCAAAGTTTCAACTAGTTCGATCCCTAACTCCTTATACCCTGACCTTGTTGGGGACATGCAAAGAAAAACAGATAAAGAGAAAACCACTCTGATACCACTGATTCAGACTTATGCAAGAATGAAACAAAATACATCAATACACATATGCATAGAGATGCAACAAAAATAAAACTTCATTTCATTAATATCAAATAATTGAAATATGATTACATACAAAAATGGAAATAAACTAGCTCGAGCGATGATAGCTTATCTTTGAGAAGAGATGTGGTGGCTACATGCCTCTAATCTGTGTTACAATGAGGCTTGAAGGCCTTTTATTATTGAGAAATAATGGAAAACCATAAACGTCCAAAAATCTAACCCTAGGAGATGAAGCAGTAAAACTATGGGCCCCATTTTGGTAAATTCGTACATCAACTTCCCGGGGTCATAACTTTGGCATACAATCTTCGTTTGACGTGCATAATATCTCGTTAGAAAGATCTATCTAAGGACTATAAATTTTGACTACAAACATTAGGCAAAGACTCATGTTTCCTCATTTTTTTCCAAAAAAACAAAAACAAAAATAAAAACAAAACAAAACAAAAAACAAAAAGACAAAAAAACGTCATTTAGAACCTCAAAACAACTCTGGAAGTTCAGGACCCGAAAAACTTCCAAAAATAGTAAATTGTGCTACAATTAAGGAAACTAAAAAATTGAAAGAAACAATGGTGGGAGTCCAAGTGGAATAGGCAGTTGGCCACCAATATCCACCCTGATCAATGACAACCATTGAAGGCTAGTAGGTGTGCCTTAAATGGACTAGGTTTGTAATTAATGGAGCAGGAAATAAGGACAACATAGCCATGCTTACCTTGGATAAAACCACAAGGTAGAGAGGAAAAAATTAAATGGATAATGGGTTGCATTGGCAGTTCGGGGACAGTCAAGTCAACCAATAGAAAGTAGGGAGGAAAGAAGTGTTGACACAAAACACCCTCTCCAATAGTCAGATACCACAGAACCACTATGGTTGAGAAGGAAGACGGGTGATGACCATTTTTTCCCATGCAACAAAAATGGTTGCAATGGCCTAAGGAAAAGAGAAGAAATATCACGGAAGGATACTAAACCCCACGCACTGGAAGTGAGAGAGCATACGCATAAGGGGAACTCTCACACATAGAGGGGAAAATTATTATGATACATGGAGAATAAGAGAAAACGGGACCACATCATAAAGGGAGAATAAAAAAGAATGCAGGAGAGCAGAGAAGGAGGCTTGGTGGAATAAGACAAAGGAAGAAACCTCGGGGAGAGGAATCAAGAGGCATTTTCCCTCATTTTTCCTTTTCAAATTCTTGTCTTTTGAATGACATGTTTGGGGCCCAGGGAAAATTTGTTACACATGGTAGGAAGCCACAAGGTTCTGATAAGAAAGTTGAAGAGGACCAACAAAAATGTGACCTAAAAAAAGGGGGCTCTATAAATAATTAAAGAGCATAACAAAAATGAGGAAGGAAGGGAACGATCAGTGCATGATTCACATAGAAAAAAACATGCCATTGTTGGAATACCTTGGAGTGTTGCTCCTGAATGTGACAACAAGCGTAAATGAAGAAATGTGCATGGATGGAATTTAACCATGCACACATTGCTAGCAGAAAACAACTAAAGGTAGTTCTCTAAAACCTGAATCTATTTGGCATATGTTATTGTGTGCTATTTCCATACATAAGTGGACAACAATATGAAAACCATAAAAATGCCACAACGGAGGTTCTTTTGACCTTAACTCAATGTACATAGTAAATTTGTGATATGTTCATGATCATGCCAATTCATATATATATATATGAATGCAATTGCGATTGACATGATATTTTTTTTTTTTTTTTTTTTTTTATTTCAAGAATCATTCTTGTGGAAGAATGATTGTTATATTCATTTAATGCAAATGTGGCTAGCATGTAAGATTCTCGGTTGTGTGAAGAATCAAGTGGGCAAAAGTAGCCATATTTGATCTATGATATTAATATCATGTGAATATGATTATTATATTATTCCCATGTTATATTGTGAACAAGGAGTGTTGAGGGATATATCAACAGAATTAGAGTAGTGCAATTTGCGACTTGCTGGGACAAGCATAGATAATTGAAGAAACCACAGGCCCCAAATTTGGATTATGAATGCATGTGTTAAAGCATGGGAAATATACTAGAGGCAGTGGTGATTGTGGATAGATACAATGTGGTCTCTAGATTTTCAACATTGTTGTGTACATGTTGTATTTTTCCATGTGTATTGTGTGTGTTGTGGTGTGCCATGTGTATCCATTATGTTGTATCGTTTGTATATGTGTATGTCTTGTGTCATACACTACGTATACGTGCTTGTGTTGTGTAATGTTTTGGGATAGAAAGGTATGGGACTGTCTAGGCCCTTGTGTTGTGTAATGTGTCTAGGATAGGCATGTATGGGACTATTGGGGCCTATGTTCATTAGGATAGGTAGGTTTCCATGAATGGGGGTTGCTTGGGCCTGGAAGGTGTGGAATACATCTATATTCCTGTCAAGAAAAGACTAACAGGATTTCTAGTGCCCATATTCATGGGGTAACATTTGAGCTTATTTATATTTATCCAATCCCAAGTGCTCACCTTGGGGTTCAATAAACCACTTCGAAAATTTGAAGTCAAAGAGAAGAGAAGGCACTGGATTATCTTTGAGTTAGCATCTGATCCAGTGTGTGTACGAGGTCGAAGAGAAGAGAAGACACTGGATACTTGTCCAGTTGGTAACTAATATGGTATGTGTACATGAGGTGAAAAGCACTGGATTCTTATTGGTTTGGGAAACCAATCTAGTGTGTGAAAAGAATAAGCAAAAAGCAATCCAAAGATGAGTAATTGTATTTCATGATGTGATATTATGATTTATGATGATTTGATATGTGAGCTAAGTTGACTTGTTATGATTGGAACAAAAAAAAATTGCAAATGTCTCCTCATGGATAAGTTATTAATGAGGCAAGAATTAAAATTATTACACTTTGTTTATGATGAGTCTCATGAGATATTTGTGCCTATGATGTAGGAATGGATATGGGACTCCCTAGTTCAAGTGAATGAAATTTTCCACAAGGTGGATTAGCAACAATATGTTAAAGCCAAATATTTTAGGAATAGGGCCATTGTAGGACACTAGCGTCAATGGTTCCTACTGATTTCCATGAAGCATGCCATGACCAATATGAATGTGTTGAGGCAGGACACATGCCTCAGTTATGAACTCTTCTAATGCGAGGAAGCCTTGCTAAGGAATGGATCACCCAAGGGACTGAGAAATAGAGAAGGGGATGCCTCAACTTGGAAGGTGAGTGACTGCACAAAAGAGGGATCAGGTTTCCCAAAGGATTAGGAAGCAAAGAAGCAGATGCCATAAAATAATTATGATTTTGAAAAGGGTCATGAGCATGGTTCATTGGAATCTAAAGCAAATTAGGGGTGTTCCAATAAGTAATGGGCCGAGAACTTTCGTTGATTGAACAAGGGCGCAAGAGAAAATAGCGTTGGATAAGGGAGC
The DNA here is from genome assembly GCA_000404065.3 of Pinus taeda. Classification (NCBI taxonomy): domain Eukaryota; kingdom Viridiplantae; phylum Streptophyta; class Pinopsida; order Pinales; family Pinaceae; genus Pinus; species Pinus taeda. Next base: position 8,930 of record APFE031459894.1, on the reverse strand, counting down.
CTTGCAGCACTCTAGGAAAAGGCAAACTAGCAAGTAGAAATTGGGTGTGGAAACAACACCACATAAACTGCAAAAGAATCACAAAAAGTGGTTGAACCATGAAAATTTCCGTGTCTATTTAATTGTCAATTAAGAAAGTCCCCTTCATTGTAAACATTTAAGATATTTTGATTATAAATTAAAAAGGCTCGAGAGTTGGGACACGAATTCTAAAGCTTGATGAAGGAGATTTCTTGGGGTTTTAATGAACCTTGACTACTTTCATGACAACCATTAAAGGTTGGTAGGTGTGCCTTAAATGGACTAAATTTATAAATTATTTGACCATGGCAGAAGGACAACAGAGCCATATTTGCTTTGTTTAAAACGACAAGGCAGAGAGGACAAAATTAAATGGAGATGGGCGGCATTGGAAGTTTAGGGACAAAGACGTCTATCAACAGGAAGTGGGGAGGAAGGAATTGTTGACACACAACCCTCTCTCCACCAGTTAGATACGTCAGAATCACCATAGCTGAGAAGAAAGAGGGGTAATAACCATGTCTGCCTACACAACCAAAATGGTTGAACTGACCTAAGGAAAATACAAGAATTCTCGGGGAAGGATACTACACCCCGCATTGGAAACAAGAGAGCATACACATAGGGGAAACTCATGCATAGAGGGGGAAATTATTATGATACACAAAGAAAAAGAGAAGATGAGACTGCATTGTGAGGGGAGAGAAACAGAGAAAATTGGAGAGCAAATAGAGAGGCTCGATAAAATAAGGCAAAGGAAGAAGCCTAAGGTAGAGAAATGGAGAAGCATTTGTTGCACTGAGAAAGCATAAGCATAGAAGGAAAAGAGCACATAACATTATGTCGCTACCAAAAGGCAAGGAGCACGACAAACATCCACTTGAGCATTAGGAGTTGGTGTGTGGAGGCAGATGGACCTCTAGAATCCTTGTTTTAGCTGTCAAATTTGGTTTAATCCCTTAAGCACTTATCCTTAATCTCTAGAATCTAGCTCAGGGGTGACTACTACAAGAAATACATGGCTCCAGTGTGTTTAAGGTTGGGTGGAGAGTTGAAGTCCTAATCTTAGTTGCGTGGATCAATCTATTAAAGATAAGTGTATGGTTATGACTCTTGTTTTCAGAATGGTTTGTGTTTTTTTAATGTACTAATTTTTTATGGCTTGTAATGTTGAGGAATGAGGCATTCCTGTCTGGATGAACATGGTTGTTTTAAAAGTATGGACATGGAATGATTTAGATTCTTGTGTTTAATTTGAGCATAATCCTAATCTAGATTGTTTGTCTGCTAGAAATGTTTGACTCTCATGAGTCCTTGATTCAGAATTACGGTTTGTGCACGTGATATCGAAGAGATGGGTGAATCTCTGCAATGTTTATGCTTTGGTAAAGTAATGGTGAGTAGGTTATGTTTCTAATCTGTAAGCTAGGAATTCTAGGGGTTTTACAAGGGGTAATGTGCTAGTTTAATGCTTATGATGTTGTTGAGGAATGTTAATTCCTATGTGAATAAATGATGCTAAATATCATGTGAATTTTGACGGATGGTTGATCCCCGGAGGATGATATATCAGTGCTTATTCATGCTCTTTGTATCATTATTATTTACTAGAAACATAGCCAATAGTTTCTTATGTTAATGTTTAGGAGTGGCTTACTCTTGTGTTCATCCTAAGTCCTCAATTGATCTATATGGTTGTGTATAAAAGAGATAAACAAACCTTTGTTAACTAAATGAATGCCTACACTAAAATAGCTTGGCTATCAAGCCAGTGATTACCCACTAAGATCAGGTGGGATAACTTGATATGTATCTAGATATATAAAGATTGAATGGGTTCGATTGAGCCCTATTAAAAGCTCAAAAGAGGTATACACAACGTTAAATCTTGGGAGAGATGGTGTTAAAGTCAAAATTGTGCGTATATTCAGAAGCTATGGAGGGTTAGCTCTGAAGGGATTGCTTATACCCTTATATACCCATAAATTGTACATTGGACGCCTAGGTAAAGACTCTTACACATGTGTTAATAACTAAATAGTTGAGGGCAAAAAGGCCTACACTATATACCTTTACACTTATGCTATGGGGGGCCAGAAGTTGAGGCATAGAGAAGCGCAAATACATACACCATCAACACCACATGTCCAAGAGCCATGTCCTAGCACGAAGGCATAGTGATATGAGTCATAGAGGAGAGAAAGCACAAGTGTCATTGATGTGTCCCAGAGTTTTATCCCTGGAGATCCCAACAGGAACCCCAAGGGAAACTCCTAGGATTTTAGCCAGGGATGACTTGGCCAGTGGGGTTGGTTGGTGAGAGGTTGGCGCAATAATGCAACAAAAAAAACCCAAAATTCCTAAATGTGGAAAATTTGATTTTACCATGCGGAGGTCCAAATGGGACCCACAAGCAACATGGCAGGTCACGCGGCCTCATAGCCACATGTCGTCTGAAGAGAGGCACACATGTCAACCCATTTTGAAGGTTTGAGGGGCCCAAGTGGCCTGAAAGAAAGTGACATTTGTGATGCTTTGATTGGAGCCACATGGAGGGTGACGTCACCTCGACAGAAAAGGTCGATGACGTCACTGCGACACTTTGTCCCCAACAATTTCTTAAGGAGTCAAATGCAGCCCCATTATGAATTTATCCCTTGGGTGATGTGCCACAACAGAGCCCACAAACATAGGTGGGAAAGAACATCACCGAGCAATTAGTTGAGTTATGTTGAGGGGTCGACAGGTGTTGCAAGATCCACATAGCCTGGCACTCTATACTAGGAAGAAATAGCGAGGAACTACGTGAGTAAATGATGAGATTTAAACTCTGGGATGTCATGGCAGGGGTGGACCCGAGAGGCTGCTACTACAACAAATAATGCAAGACCATGGTGGAGAAGGGACCATCAGGGTTCCACGTAATCCAGGATGGGTTTCTCCAAAAGGAACAGTGAAGGGTGGATAGAGTTACTTGTAAGAAGGGTATTTATAGGGTAACGTGGCCTTTAAGGGTCCAACATCCACAAATACCTCTTTTATAGTGTTCATATGTTATGGGTTGGTTTACACCCGTTGTAAAGTGGGGTTTATTTAGACCATAATGAATGAATCAACATCTATGGTAACACTTCCATGTGGTAGTGGGAGGTCGACTCAGTTAGCCACATGGCAGGTTAGTGAAGTAGCACTAATTGAATGCCTAATATTTGAAAGGTCATATCTTTTGATTTGCGGGTCAAAAATTAAAGCGAAATTTTATATCGTTGAAAACGTCTTGACGAGATGAATGCAACAGTGTGATCCATTTTAAGTTTTGAAAGAGTCAAAGAAGGTAAAAAAAATTGGACCTCATTTCCATAACTGGACTTGGGTGATTAGATCAGCTTAGTAACTACTTCCTTCTACCCTTAGCTAGGGTGAGGGTTAGTATGAGGTATGTTACAGAGTGGTATCAAAGCTTCCAAGTTCAACACTTAGACTCGATGCGCTTTATCACAAAAGAAATTAAGGTATAATGCTTGTGACTCTATTAGAGAGTCAAGTGGTTTGATAATCTCTTATTGCACGAGTTCATTACAACACTGGTCATGGCTTATATAGTGATTACTTGCATGTGTAAGGTGAATGTTGGGTGTAATAGTGTAATGAATGATTATGTACTAGCTTGGGATTACATGAAGGTCTTGTGATGTATTATGTAATTGTGAAGAGTTATGAATGTGATAGATGAATGTGGTTTCCTAACTGATCCCCCTTGAGATTGCAGATACCATGATTGTTGGCCTTGGAAAAGAGGTTGAACTTAATGGCTATTGTTGGCCTTAGCAAGAAGGTTGATCTCTTAAATTCATAATGATGGTTAAAATTTTAAAAAGGGTTAATTTTTTATTTAAAATATTGGAAATGGTGGTCTTGATAAAGAGGTTGATTTTAATTAATGTTGATGATCTTAGTAAATATATTGATTTCTAAAATTTGTGATAACATTATGGTAAATATACCAATATATACGAGTATGTATATTCTTGATCTTCAAAACCACATTGATGTATGTGTTTAAATGGTGTCCTAGTTGAGATATGTGACTGATAAAATTTTGCAGATGTGTGAACAATTGTAGGGTAACGTGCTTGGCTTAACTTGGCAATGCAGTAGCTGGTATATTAGTTATTGTATTGTATTGTACTAAATTTGAGTCCATGTGGCAACACATAACAAGACTTAATGGTAGTAAAAGGAAGCATGTATTGTGGCGTGGTGTAGCAAGATATGGACCAAGTCCATCAAGAACGAGAAACAAGGAAATTATCCCAAGGGAAAAGAACCTTAAGGAATTTGAAGGTTGAGCTTGGGAGCTTGGAAGAAGAGCTAAATATTTGCATGGCGAGAATTAGGAATATCGCTAGGAAACAACAAGAACTAGCCAAGTGGAACTCTTAACTACAAAAGCATTTGTAAGAACTGATATCCCAAACTAAATTCTAAAAAAGGGAAAAGCATATTGGCAGGAAGAGGCCCTGTGAAGCTGAAAAGGAAAATAAAATATTTCCTTGTTGGCATTGTAAAGAGAAACACCGAAGAAAGGACTGTCCCCACAAGAATAAAATGAAGGAGTACAACCCATGCAAACCACAGGGACATGTAAAAGTAATGCAAGATATCGAGAAAAAGGAGGGAGCATTCCCTCAAGCTCCTTGAAAGATGCAAACATACATTGGAAAAGACTTCTAAATATAGTGTTTTGGGGAATTTAAGACTTCACTGTTGATGTGAGCCTTGTAAAGAAGCCTTGAATTGAATTCAGTGTGTGAATATACATATATATACATATGTGCACTTGTATGATGGTTGAAATCGCCATGAAGGGTAGACTCGTGGGGATTAAATTGATTCTAGGGATTGTTTTACTTTAATATTATTGTATTGTGGCTTTAATTTATTGACTTCATGGATTGATATCATCTTAGTTATATATTTGTGCATGGCCATGTTGTTTTGTTGAATTTTTTATGATTGCAGTTGATTTCCCTTTTGCATTGATTTCCCTCATTTTTCCTTTTCAAATTCTTGTCTTTTGAATGACATTCTTGGGACCCAAAGAAAATTTGTTGGGCGTGGTAGGAAGCCTTGAGGTTCTGATAGGATGAAGAGGACCAACACAAATGCGACCTAAAAAAAAGGGTTCTTGTGAATAATTAAGGAGCATGATTGATTTGTTTGTGTATGATTAGTTTTGTTGTGCTAATAACAATTACATATGTATAAATATGTGCATGCTTATTGCTCCTTGTGTTGAGGTTTCATTAGCTGTTTGTGCATACAATCAGGTAAATTTCCTTAAGTTTAAAGTGACATTCATGAGAAAAATATCTTCAAAAACAAATATTGAACAACAAACATGTACAATGTAGCAAACCATCAAAGAGACACATTAACGTAATGCTTTGATGAAGGATTTCACCCCTCCTGGGCTACATCTCCTTGGTTCAACTTTCATGGCTTGGGCATCTGTATTAGCTCAATGTGGAAAAAATGTTGTTTACAAAGCTCTATGGCTCTTGATACTTGCACTAATGTGTTCAGAATGTCCAAATTAACCAATAACGCCTCTTTCTGAGCTCAATTTGGTCGAAAAATTGCTCAAGATATGCTTCGTTCAATGTTTTCCTAGGAAACCCCGCTAAAACTAGAGAAGAATCCAGATAGCAAATCAAAATTGGCACACCTCCAAAAATGTTGCCAACCTTAAAAACATAATAATTAAGTTAAACGGGATTAGTGGCACTCTAAGTGCGATTATCTGTTAGCGCTAGCCCATGGGCATATTGTGTTGTCATATGGTGAGGGGGTTGGCTCCCTCCGCTCTGTCGTCGGCATTCAATGCAAGTTTAAATAAAGTTTAGGGGCCACCGTTTAACATGTTCCCCGCTGGCTCAACAGTTGTGTAACGGAGTTGGGAGGGGGAGGTCACAGGTTCGACCCGCCCTTCGCCCATCCCTTCATACATTTTTCCACCATATATATATTCAATGCATTTGGGATATAATTCAGACTTTAAACATACCACATCATATTTAAAATGCACCATTGCATAATATATATGTGGATTTAGAATTTATAAGGTTTATATATAATAATTATAATATAATATTTATTAAATCATATAAATAATAATATTATATATATATATAATATATATAAATATAATATATATATATATAATATAAATATATATATAATATATATATATAAATATATAATATATAATATATATATACATATACTAAAAAAAAAAAACAATTCCACTTAAAATACCATCATGAGGTTTTATGGAGAGATGGCGCTCAACGGAGAGAAGAAACCCGCGGAGAAGAATCCCGTCGCAGAGAAGGCTACTGCAGAGAAGCCCGCGCCCAAGGCCAAGAAGAAGCTGCGGAAAGAGGGCGGCGAGAAGAAGGAATTTTTTTCCAGATATGGGCATGGATCCAATGGCAACACAGTCTTTGGAGACGGTGTGGCAGGGTCGGTTATAGTCTTAACTCTCTTCAGGGGCGACCACAAAAATGAGAAGCCAGATCTCTGTGAAGTCTCCCAATCAGCGTTTTTGCTGGCAGGGCAAATCTCATTAAAAGAAGTCCTGTTGGTGAAGGTCGCAAAGCATCAAGAGAGCAGAGATCTGTGGAGCTTATGGGATTCTGGTCTTAGATCTCTTTTTGGGGGCGGGAGATCGCTAGTTTTTGGCTTGATATATGCAGGTTTAGACAGCCTGGTGCCCTCTCGACTTATCTCCCCACTGACGTCCCTTGCATGCAAAGAATGGGACCTGCATGTTGCAGATCTGGCCCAACGCACACATGCATGGACCATCCCCTGCAGTCACAGGCCGGATCTACCCTCAGAAACCGGTTTGATCTATACAGAATCTGACAGTTCAGGAATCGTCTCGCTCACCCCCTTTCTGTCGCTTTTTGCATGCAAAGACGAAGGTTTGCATGGGGTAGATCTGCGTGGGTACTCTCTTGCATGTAGATCCAAGCAGGATCTCTCCAATACGAGAAAGACACATGACTTCCTGGAGCTCAGGCGGCGAATCGGAGGTTATATGTGCCGATCCATCAGAGGGTATGCAGATCCAGAAAGGAAATCGGCAAAAAGTCTCAACAGAAGTCCAGATCTGGAAAGCCCCCGTCAACCAGAACACAAGGAAACCACACATGCCTTCATTCCAGGCAGAGGAGAATCAAAGCTAGATGGCTGTCATCAGGTAACAAAAACTTGTTTTCAGATTTTTATTAAAACCCCAGAGACGAAATCTTTTTTAGTCTGGGTACATACAGAAAGTACTGTGATGCAGCTGAAGCAGAAAATCTGTGAATTGATTGGATACCCTAGTCAGATCCAACATCTATTAAATGGCAGATGGTCCCTCCAAGACAAAAACACCATGGAAAGCTATAGGATTAGCTCAGGAAAAACCATCATTTTAAATCTCAGACTCAGGGGAGGAGCTCCTCCTCAGGGTCAGACAAGCAGCTCAGGAGGGGAGAAGGGGAAGAAGACAGAATCTCAGCAACAACCCAAAGGAGGGATCTCTTACAAAAACATCCTTCAGGGTAAAAAAGATTCAGGACCAGCTCCAGATCAAGGCAGGTATACTCCCAGGCCATACATAGTAGATCAGTTAGGGCAAACCCCAGCCCTAGACTTAGACTCTACAGGACTCGATATTTTCGTAAATTCTTATGAAACGCAGGCCCTAATCTGTCGTTTTAACAGCTTCTGGCCGAAACCCATGGATCTATTTCATTGGATCTTTAACACCTGGACCATGGAGTGTGATATACATTTATGTTCCAAAGGTTTTTTCATTATCAGATTCACATCTTCGGAAGTCAGAGAAACAATCATTAGAAATGGGCCATATTTCTGGGGTACATCGGGGCTTTTCATGACCCCATGGTTTCCAGATTTCGACCCAAACACTATGACTGTATCTACAATGCCAGTTTGGGTCCGATTATACAACCTTCCCCTCCACTTTTGGAGTGAACAAGTCTTGGAAGGAATTGGGAACAGCATAGGAAAATATATTAAAACAGATCTGGAGAGAATTGATGAAAGGATATACACCTTTGCACGCATCTGTGTTGAAGTAGACCTCAGCAAAGGGTTGCCAGATAACATAAGGCTGATCTACAAACAACAAAACTAGCTGCAAGCCCTAGACTATGAAAATACAGCTTTCAGATGCAGGTTCTGCAGGCAGACAGGACACCTACAAAGCACATGCCCAGAAGCAAAGAAAGTGAATAGCAAAAAGAAGCAGAAAGGGAAGCAGAGGAAAGGATGGACTTTTCCGCCCCATGAATCAGATGATGAAGAGTCAGAAGTAGAAGAGGACGACCCTCAAACAGAGAATGCAGAGGTATCCAAGAAAAAGGAGACTAAGGAAGAAGCTACATCAGAAAACAAGGATACAAGAATCCGCCAAAATCAGGCAGAGAAGACAAGCGAGGAACAAAACATGGGAGGGACCAAGCGGCATCATAGCTCAGATACATCAGACTCAGACAAGGAAATAGGCTCTCAGAAAGCAGAAACACAGTTAGTCATTGCTTCGATCGAGCCCTCACAGGGAGAGTGGCGAAAGGTTGAAAAGAAAAAGGGGCGAAAAACTTGAAGCACTGCTGGTCTTCAGTTTTTTGACTTTTTCTTTCTCTCTCCTCTCTTCTCTCTTTTTTCTTTCTTTCTTTCAGCACGTTAGTCTTCTAACGCTGCGTGGGGTGCCTCTGCACTCGAGCCATTTTGGGCAGCTTATGGAATGCTTTATTGCATCTGCTAGTGTAACTTTTCATTAATTCTTTTAATAAAAGGTTACCGTTTTTTTCCTTGGAAAAAAAAATTTA
>APFE031459893.1:6966-54516 GCA_000404065.3 Pinus taeda | reverse complement strand
GTAGCGAATATTTTATGGGTGGTGTTGCTGCTCCATTACGAACTAGGGTTCAATGTGGCGATACCTTTGAATACAGAAGGTAATTAGGCTCCACACCCAACACTTCTTCAATAAGCTTTGCTTCTTCTTCGTCTGTTATGCCTGCTTCTCCTTTCTTTGTTCCTCCTATTTCTTTTTCCTCTATTATCCCTGCTTCTGATTCCTTTGTTCCTATTGTTTCTTCTTCCTTTGTTATACATTCATCTTCTTCCTATCATTTTCCTCCCATATGTCCAATGCTAAAGGATGGTGTTTCTCTAGGTGTGATGGATTGGGTTTCAGTGAAGACCTCCTTTTCCATGTCCAGAAAATCAGTCCATAAGACAAGGTTCCTTAAGTGGCTCAAATCATCCATCAAAATTGACTTGATTAGGCAATGATGGGCTATGTGTTGATGCTTTCCTTCCCTCACCTTCTGCCTCAATTCAATGATTAAGTGCAGGGGGAAATGGGGAACACTAATTCTTTAAGGGAGAGGGAATTCTACTTTGAATCTTAAATGATCATAAAATAACCTAAAATGATAGGAATATACTAGACTCAATCTCACTTCACAAGATATATATTTGAGGATGTGATAAGCCACCTCATCCTAGGGGTAATGTAAGGTTTCTCTTCTTACTCCATTCTTATCTTCTATGGGCTTCTCTCTTTGATTTAAGAAGTTCTTCTTGGTTGTTACACATATTTCTTTCTCCTCCTTTCTCCATCAAACCCCTAAGGGTAAGATTGTCTCTCTACTTAGGGTTATAGGACTTAAGGAGATATAAAAATCCTCTAATAAGTAGTGGCACTATCTCCCCCTTGAGGATGGAGTGCCATGGAAAATTAATGAGTTATATCATCATCATACCCTTTTAATAGTTCAAAGAAACCCAACCATTGATCCCTTCTAAAAAATTTCACTACAATAGGGTGTTCCTAAATTGTCTTGGTGTCTATGGGGTCTCCTTTATTAAATCCTCCCCCCATTTCTTCTACTACCCCTTCTTGGTATTTATTAGGTGTGGAATTCAGTTTTATTTATAGAAATCTCGGTGGTAAAAGTAATGTTAAACCTCCTTCTTATTAGTGAGGGAAAAGGATGCTAAAATTTATATCAAAACAAATTCTTTTTGTCTGCCCCTATCTTGCCTTTACACACACTAATTTATAACAAGACAAACTTCTCAATTATCTATTAGAGGTTACCAACTTCAGGCAGAATTTCTCATGCAATTCTAAGAAAATCAAAGAGGAAGAAACCCACTCACTCCTTTTTAAAAATAGCTTTGTATATGCATGAGGGTTTGAAGAAAATTTTGGCTCACTTTGGCCATCTCTCACCCTTCAATTCCTCCTATAGATTCTTCTCGACCATCCTCTATTAGTTCATACCTTCCTCTTGCTTCCTCCTATAGCACCTGCAAAAAAAATTTGAAACACTTTGGTGGCACCCTAGGTAGTCTGATAACAGTAACTCATCCTTCCTCCAACTATTTTTTAGAAATGAGCAATGGTGCAAATGAAGTCGAGCCTAGTACATAATATTACATTTTTGGTAAGAGCTCAAAGCGCGTTGGTGACATGGCACACACACAAGTTTCCTTTTGTGAACCATTTTCCCCACTCCTTGAAATCATTAGCCTCCTCTTCATGATTATCACCCCACTTCTCATAAGGACCACCTCACTTGAGTTCACATTTCCATATTACATGGGTGACTAAGATAGAATTTAGTTTACTAGTTGAGGGTGGCCAATTTCACTGGCCAACTCTAGCCAATTAAAACTCATTTCTTGTCTATTAACACATTTTGGCATTTTATGCATATGGAAGAGGTGAGTGTTGTGATACCTGAGCCTACTTATGGATTAAATTGTTGTATATGGTTGCATGCTGGAGCTAGGCCTCATAACATCATGATATTGAGGGACTTTATTTCGTTGGCTTGTTTCTGTTCAGATCTTCATAACTTGATGATCTTCTGACTGATAACCTTACTATGTATGCAGGTTCCTTCTCTATGTCCAAGATGTTGTTGGTGGACCAGTTGGTCTACATCCTGAGGATTATGTGCCTCCTCTCTACTACATAAATGGCTCCATGATGCTCTCTATGGGTGGAAAAAAAATCAGGGAGTTTTGTTGTGACTATACAGGCTACTATAGGAGGAGTCTCCTTCTTGTAGTAGTTATTTAATCCTCCCTTCAAGTCTTCATTCTACATGTCAGGTTGAGAGAAAGTGATGAAAGGAATGATAATATGATTAGAATCATGAGGAAGTGGTGTAGATGATAGAAGAATAGAAAAATGGATATTCTAAGCTTTTAGATGCATGACATAGTGGAATTTTTGAGTAAATTTTTGGCTAGATGGAGTGAATGGGTAATGGGGTTGGTGTTGGAGGAACACTCTTAGCATTTCCTAGAGATATCGTGGCCTTCTGGTTTATTTTTCCCATTGAATCTTCCTCATGTAGCCTTATAGGCTCCTCTTGTAGTGTTACAAGACCTTTTGTAGCTTTATAGGCTTATCCTATAGCATTATATGACCTCCTGTAGCAATACAGGTCTCTCCTGTAGCATCACAATAAGGAAAAAATGGAGTATTTTGTTGATTGAATGATGGAGAGAGGTGGGCATGTGAGTGGAGAGTGTGGAAATGAAATGTATAAGTGGAAGAATGGAGGAATGCACTTGTAGATTCTGCTCTACAACCATGATTATGTCACCGTTTGGAGTACTACAAAAAGAAAATTTTAGCAGAAATGGTGTAAAAGTGCCTTCCTTATATTTCTCTTTTCCCCTTTTGTTTTTGTTTTTATCTTTATTTTTAAGACAAGCAGGCTGCATCTATAGAGGTTTTCAACCTACATGCACGCCCTAGGCGCCTCATAGGAGGTTTTCATCTGGGGATCTTCTATTTTCCTTTTTTCCCTTTTTTTTCTCTTCAGTTGCCTCAATTAGGTTTTTAACTCAAGAGTTGGCCTCAAACGCCTCATTGATGTTTTCATCTAAGCCCTCTTATTATTATTTTTTTATAGAAATGTGGTGGACTGAGGGCTATGGGCCTCCCAATCACATTTAACTCTTTGCTAACTGAACTAACAAATTCTTCCTTGGACAAATTTTTATTGTACAAATTCAACCTATGACCATTGACAAGTAAGGGAATCCCTTCTTCGTCAATTGTTCTATTTTGGATGGATCCATTCTCATGAAACTTCTCTACCAGATAGGGACCCAACCTTCTTGTCATTAAATTCCCCTTGAAATCCCTGAATCTGGAATCATAAATCAGGGCCCAATCTCCTTCTTTAAAGGTCCTTTCCATGATGTGTTTATCATGCCAAAACATCCTTTGTAGTTGGATTACCTCAATGTGTAGGAGAGATTGCATTCTAAATTCATTTATACCATTAAGCTGGAGTATTCTTTTATGTTGTGTCGTAGTGAGATTGAAATCTGACTGAGATGTCATCCTCAAGGTGTTGTGCTCAAATTCAATATAAAATAGGGCCTTCTTTCCATATACCAACTGAAATGGAGTGAATCTAGTGGTGGTCTTCCAAGTGATGTTGTAGGCCCAAGTGGTTTCCACAAGTATGTCTGCACAATATTTTATAAGAATCTTCTCCAATGCTTTATTGGTGACTTCCACCTGCCCATTTGCTTGAGGGTGATAAGAATTAGATGTCAAGTGCTTGATGTGGTTTTGCTTCATAAAGTCTTCAATCAAAATTGATGTAAGTTGTGCTCCTTCATCAATGACTATTTCCCTTCGAAAACCAAATTTGTAGAAGATGTTCTCCCTCATAGATTTAGCCACCTTTTGCTTAGTTGTTGCCTTTAATTCTTTTGTTTCAAAATATTTTTTCAAGTAATCAATGCATATAATGATATACCTTTTTTTGTCTTGATGGGGGATCAATAGGTCCAATGAAATCCATGCCCCACCTTTCAAATGGCTCTAGAATCACTGGAGGTTGGAAGGGAATTTCATCCTTAGGTGTTGGCTTACCAATTCTTTGACACTGATCACACCTGATGGTGTAACTCCTTGCACCATAATGTAAAGTCGGCTAATAATAACCTGATTGTAAAACTTTAAAATGTATCCTCTTAGCAACAAAGTGCCCCCCAGCGGGTCCATCATCACATGCTAATACGATGTCAAAGACCTATTCTCCCCTCAGAAATATTTTTAGGATCTGCTCTAGCCCCAATCTCAAAAGGTTTCCCCCAATCCAAGTGAATGGGGCACTTTTCTTGACAATATATTTTTTCTCCTTGGAGGATAGGTTAGGAGGTAACTTCCTAGCAACTAAATAGTTGGCTATATCAACAAACAAGGGAGAAAGAACTGAGATGGTAAAGTGATGTTTATCTGGAAGTTGATCATCTATCATTTCTTCCTTTCCTACATGCAGGGTTAGACTTAACAAGAAATCTACAACCACATTCTCTTTCCCATCTTTATCAACAATAGTCAAATAAAATTTCTACAATAATAACAACCATATAATTATCCTAATATTGACATCGGGTTTATTCATTAAATACTTAATGGTTGCATTATTATTGTGAACCAAAGTTTGATAACCAATGATATAATTCCTAAACTTGTTTAAATAATGCACCAAAACCAAGAGTTCCTTTTCAATGTTAGTATAATTTAACTCATCTTTGGAAATGTTCTTACTGATGAAATATATAGCATAAGGAAAATTTTCTTCCACTTGACCTAAGGAAACCCCTACAGCTTTTCTAAGGCATCTGTGTGTATATGGGAAGGTAATGCTATTGGAAATAATATTGAGAGGGGGGGTGAATCAATATTATCAAGTCAATTATTTTCTTTTTCAAACCTAGATCATATACGCTACTTCAGTTAGTAAAAACCGTGTATATACTCAACTACAGATAAGGAAACCCGCGTATACGATGTAGACTTATAATTTAATTTATCTTACAGATGTTGATCATTAATCTGTGTATCCGAATCAAATAGACAGTACCAGAAACAGTGAAATAGAGCAGAAGACAATCACACACAAGAACACAAGATATAAGGAGGAAACCCAATGTGGGTGAAAACCCCCTACTGCAATTTGTCTCTATCTTCTTTTAATTAGAAACTTCTATTTACAATGTTTATGTACTGGTGCAGTCTTTACCAGTATGCAGGCTGCTACCTGCAGAAGGCTACAACCTTCTCTTTTCTTTCAGGGACCACGTTTCATTAATTTTTAGACTAGATCCACAAATAACATCAATCAAACATCAAGAATTTCTGCATCAACCAATCACCTTTTCACCAATCAAAATTGAATCAAAATAAACACTTCTCTGACAACTGTACCCAGATCACAGTAACAGTAATTACACACCACTTCTAAACCCAGAACAATGCAGCAATAAACAGAAGCAGCTAAAACATAAATCAAGAGATGTACGCTACTTCACTATTCAGAAATCTGCGTGCATATGCTTTTGTGTCAAGACCAACCTGCGTACACGCTTCTTTTACTTACAGAAATAGCGTGTATATGCGCCTTCGCTTCACTGAACCTGCGTACAGATCTATAAAGGATAATTCATTCTTTCAAACATTTAGACATTATTTAACCCAAATTATCAGATTTATAGATCAAGCGTGCACCACATATCACAGATCAAAATCATATAGAGATACCACTATTCAAGCCTTAATATTTTGACCCATCAAGAGAACTTATCCTTTTTCTTGCGCTCAGGTTCCTCCTTCATTCAGATCCAGATCTGCACCATAACCCAATCACCAGTATTCCAGATCTAGCACAATATCAGATATTCAATAATCCAGATGATCTTTGCCCAATGATCTTCTTCCTCTTTTATAGTCTTGCCTTACTCAATACCATGGTCCAAAACCATTGAGAACCAATACTAGGGACCCAATACCTGGGTTCAACACTTCGGACGCAATACCAAGGACCAAAACCATAGGTCTAAATACCATGGACCCAAAAATAAGCTTTCCGACATGTACGCACTTTTCATTGCATGAAAGTGCGTATATATGCATACACGACTTTGGAACGTCTAACCCGCGTGTATACACGACTTTGTCAAGGTGAACCTGTGTATATATGATTTCCTTCGTTCTGAGAGCCTGAATTGTGATCTGTCATCAGAGTGAGTTGCCATCAAGGACAACACCTGCGCCATAGCACCAAACCTGTGCAATAATGCCAACAATCTCCCCCTTTGGACTTGATGGCAACTCCAAGATCCTCAAATTCATTCTCCCCCTTTGTCATCAAGGGCAAAGGGTTGTGCTCCCCCTGAGTACATGCTAAAATCTCTGCTCTGCTGTGCTGAAGAAGCTCCCCCTGACTGTAGGCAAGATCTGCATAAAGATGTTCTTTAAAAAGAACCATGACTTACACATCATAAATGACCTTCCTATGACCAAAAGACTTTATACATACATCCATCACCTAGCAAAGTGGGGATACATCAGAAATTTACATATGAAAACCAGTTACATTACATCATTCATCCTAGGCATAGTAGGGAAACCAAAATAGGCCGTTACATGACCTTGATAAAAAAGAAGATATACATGACATAGAGACGAAATATCGAGAGCAAGACTATGAAAGTCATCAATAACTACTATCAGCAGCATCTGTCAATCATTATTTAGATTAGCAACCATGTTCTCCTTTTGTTCTCCCTTTGCATGTATTCCACCTGAAACCAACAACAGCTATGAACTTGAACCAAAAGCTTATAAGATAATGCCAACAATGCATCATTAGAAGATTATCTGCTCCCCCTGAACCTGTTCTGGATGGTCTCTGTCAAACCCATATCAGACTATCTTCAACCAAAGTTTGTCCCTACTGATATCCTTCAAACCTCCATATACACGACTGTATCTGCATAAACCGGCGTATGTATGTGGATCCTCCTTGGCCAACTCATGTACAACCACTTTTCTCTGAAATAGACAAGTTTCAACAGCAGGATGAAGCATAAACTAGTCCCAGCTTCTGTATGAGGTATTCAAATGTTTCCTTAGGCAGTGGTTTGGTGAGTATATCAACAACTTGTTCCTTAGAGGGAACATACTCCAACTTGACTTTTTGTTCCAGCACTTGTTCCCGAAGAAAATGATATTTGATAGGCATGTGCTTGGTCTTTGAATGCATGACTGGATTCATTGAAATGTTGATTGCACTTGTATTATCACATAAGATGGAGATAGGTGGAGTACAAGTGATTTGATAATCCTGCAAGGTTTTCATCATCCAAAGGAGTTGTGTGCAACAAGATGTAGCAGCCACATATTCTGCTTCCACTGTAGATAATGCAATAGAACTCTGTTTCTTGTTGAACCAAGATACTAATCTAGAACCCATAAACAATGCACCACCACTAGTGCTTTTTCTGTCATCCACGCTTCCAGCCCAATCTGCATCTGTGTAAGAATGAAGTGTGAGATCTGTATTTCTAGGATACCATAAGCCATAGTTTTGAGTTCCTTGAAGATACTTGAATATTCTCTTCACTGCCTGAAGATGAGTTTCCTTTGGATTTGCCTGAAATCTTCCAACCATTCCCACTGCATGCATGATGTCTGGTTGGGTACCTGTCAAATAAAGGAGACTTCCAATCATGGATCTATAGGTTGGTTGATGCACTGCTGCTGATTCATCATTTGCATTGAGGCTGCATCCTGTAACCATAGGTGTACATACTGGTTTCGAGTCTTCCATGCCATATTTCTTCGAGATCTGCTTGAGGTACTTGGTTTGAGATAAAAAAATACCACCTTCATTTTGTTGGATTTGTAGACCAAGAAAATATGTCAGCTCTCCAAGCAATGACATTTTGAATTCTTTCTGCATCACCAAGGCAAAGTTTTGACTCATAGATTCTTCATTGCTGCCAAAGATAATATCATCTACATACACAACAAGTATTAGCAATTTGTTATTTTCAATTTTTATATAAAGATTGCTATCTGCTGATCCTTTTGAAAAACCTTGTTGATGAAAGTATTTGTCCAAACAATCGTACCAAGCCCTTGGAGCCTGTTTAAGCCCATAGAGAGCCTTTTTTAGTCTGCATACAAGATTTGGATCATTCCCAAGGATGAAACCATCTGGTTGGTCAATGTACACTTCTTCTTCTAAGTCTCCATTCAGAAAGGCTGATTTCATGTCCATTTGAAATACTTTGAACTTCTGAAAGCTAGAGAGAGCAAGGAACATTCTGATGGCCTCAAGTCTAGCAACGAGAGCGAAAGTTTCTTCAAAGTCTATTCCTTCTTGTTGAGCACACCCTTTACAAACTAGTCTGGCCTTGTTTCTAATCACTTCCCCATTTTCATTCAACTTGTTTTTGAAGATCCATTTTGTCCCTATGACATTCTTATCTTTTGGTCTAGGAACCAACTCCCAACTATTATTCTTTTCGATCTGCTCAAGTTCTTCATCCATTGCCTTGACCCAGCATTCATCTTTGCACGCCTCTCTTACATTTTGTGGTTCAGTGGAGGAAAGTAATGCCAAATAGCTTGAAGCTTCTGCAATTGTTCTTCTTCTTTGTATACCTGCCTCTTTCTGCCCTAAAATTTGAGTTTCTGGATGATTCTTTTGAACGTATCTGGATGGAGTCTTCTCTTCTATCCTTATCTCTTCTGGTGCCTCTTGAACTTCTTCTTCATAATAAGTCTGATTTGATGTTGAAGGATAGTCCTCATCATCTTCAAAATCTTCGGAATTTACTTGCCTAGGAATGTTTCCTTCTTCATCAAGCACTACATCAATGTTGTCAACAATTCTTCCAAGTCTTTTATTGTAACACGTATATGCTTTGTTGTGGGGAGAATAACCAAGGAGAATGCCTTCATCTACTCTAGGTTCAGACTTGCCAAGATTTTCATCATTATTTTTAATATAGCATTTGCTGCCAAAAATTTTGAAATGTTTTACCTTAGGAGTCTCACCATGCCAGAGCTCATGAGGAGTTTGATTACTGTTTACACGGACATTTGTCTTATTGAGAATAACAACTGCAGCAAATGCGGCTTCACCCCAGAAGGTTCTGGGAGTTCCAGACTCATCAAGCATAGCATGAGCCATTTGTTGAACCGTTCTGTTCATCCTTTCCACTACTCCATTTTGTTGAGGAGTCCTAGCTATAGAGAATTCCCTTCTTATTCCATGCTCTTCACAAAAATCAAAAAATTCATTTGAGGTAAACTCCCCACCTCTATCAGACCTGAGGCATTTAATTTTGTGATCTGATTCATTTTCAACCAAGGCTTTGAAAGATTTGATTTTTTCGAAGGCTTCGTCTTTATGCTTCATAAGTCCTATCCAACACATCCTGGAAAAAACGTCAATGAATAATATAAAGTATTCTTCTCCCCGAGGTGACCTTTCCCTAGATGGACCACATACATCAGTATGGACAAGTTCAAGTGCCTGCTAGCTAATCCTTCCTTCTTAGGGAAGTTAGTTCTGGTTTGCTTACCAAACTGACATGATTTGCATATTGTATTATCTGGAATTTTGATGTCTGGAAGACCATGAACTGCCCGGTATTTGCATACTTTCCTTATTTGTGAGAAGCTTAGATGCCCCAATCTCCGGTGCCATAGCCAGTGTTCATCATTCTTGCTTAGATATCATTGATGTTGTCCTTATTTGAATATGTACAAATTCTTTGGAGTTCTTATGCCTTTGATCACTGTTTTTCTTGTATCAAGATCATGAACACTACATCCATTTGATCAAAATATTACCTCTGTTCCTTGATCGCACATCTGACTGACACTCAATACATTATCCTTTGAGCCATCAACATACATAACATTTCCTACTTTGACCTTTTCTTTTAAAAGAACAGAACCTTTACCTTTTATGAGTGCAGGGGTGTCATTTCCAAATGAGAGCTTCTTCTCCTTCTCCAAGGCACTATATGTCTGAAGTTTCTCTTTATCACCTGCCATATGTTTTGAACATCCACTGTCGATGTACAATTGATTTTCCTGCCCTTCTGCATATAAGGCTATACCACATCTTTCTAGTTTTGGTTTTTTCATTCTCCATGTTTTGATATTTGAGGCTTGCTCCTTCTGAGTTGTCTGCTGAAACATGCTCCTGCATTCAGAATCTTCATGACCAAAATTATTACAAATAGAACATTCTATTTCATTTTCAAGAGCAGAAAAGTTATTCTAGGTCCTTTTCATGATCCCAGTCATACTCCTATGTTTTTGAGTTTCTCTAGTCATGATAGTTTTGTAGGCAACACATTGAGCTGCTTTGTGTCCAAAGTTGTGACAAGAGAAACATTGGCCATTGAAGAAATTCCTACGATTATCAACCCTGCAGACCGAATCATTGTAGTTTTGATTGACATCCATTCTTGAGGCAAATTGAGAATGATTTACCTGTGGTCTATTGTAGCTTCTGTTTATCCTTGAAGCAGATTGCCCCTGATTTACTTGGTGATCTCTGTTCATTCATGAAGAAAAAGGTCCCTGATTTACCTGGTGAGCAGCATTGTGCCTTTGCTATCGATTATCAATTTGTTCACTTCCCCTTGCTACATAAATATAAATTTTGGAGGCGGATGGCTTCTGCGCTTGAGATGCTTCTTCATTGTATCCCAGACCTGTCTTGATTAGAAGAGAACGCTGCACTTTGATAATCTCATCTAAAGTTTCAGATCCTTTAACAAATCTAAGATTAAGAGCTTTAGTTTTCTCAATCTCTTTTCTAAGTCCCACAATTTCACATTCTAACTTTTCATGATGTTTTTCACTTTCAGCAAGTTGGAGTTGCAGAGTTTCTATAATCACATTCTTCTCTTCTAAACAAATTTTGAGTCTAGAAATCTCTTCATAAAGACCTTCTTCATCTATAGCATCCAAGAAATCAGCATCTTCAAAAGCCATTAAAAGTCTATAATTATTATTACCATATTCTTCTTCATCACTGTTTGAAAGTCCGTCATTGTCTTCATGAGTGTAATAGCTTTTCTTATTTACATTCTATTTTTTGTTCCATCTAACTGGTTCCTTACCTTTTTCAAGCTTATCTTTATGAGGACACTTGGCAGCATAGTGACCAACTCTTCCAGAAGCAAATCATTTGAAAGGTAACTTACCTCTGAATCTTCTAGCACCCCGTTGAAGGTTCTTGACAAAATTTGAATCTTCCTCTTTTTCTGACATATGTCCTGACTCATAGTAATCTCCTTTGCCTGAAGCCTGGAATGCAGCTTCTTTCCTGTCTGATGGTCCTCCTTTCCTCATTTCGTAAGCAGTTAGAATTCAGTGCAGCTGTGACATAGTAAGGTTCCGTAGATTCTCTTTTTCTTCTATTGCAGAAACTTTTGATTCAAACTTAGAGGACAAAGATCTTAGAACCTTTTCAACCACAAGAACCTCTTTTATTTCTTCACTCAAGTTTTTCATACAATTAAAAATCTCATCTATACGTAGGAAATAGTTAGCCACACTTTCATCATTGTGCATTTTGAGATTTTCATACTGAATTCTGAGGGTTTGAAGTTTTGCTCGTTTTACCTGTTCATCTCCTTCATAGCTTAGAACAATCTTGTCCCATATTTCTTTTGTGGATTTATACTGCATGACCTTGACGAATTATGATTGAGATAGACATCCTAATAGAGTATTGACATCCTTTGCATTTGTTTCATATTGATTCTTACCAGCCGGATTTATAGGAGTTGCTGATGGAAAAGTGTACCCTATATCTATGATATCCTAGACTTCTGTACCAAGAGATTGAAGATAGGTTGTGACTCTTACCTTCCAATAGAAGAAGTTGGTCCCATCAAAAATTGGTGGCTTGATCAATGATTCTTTCTCATAGTTGCTCATGATGATAGATCTTCCTTCAAGCGATCAAGCTTCTTCCGAAGAACTTGGCTCTGATACCAATTGTTGGAATAATACTGAGAGGGGGGGTGAATCAGTGTTATCAAGTCAACTATTTTCTTTTTCAAACCCATATCATATACACTACTTCAGTTAGTAAAAACCGCGTATATACATAACTACAGATAAGGAAACCCACATATACCATGCAGACTTATAATTTAAGTTATCTTATAGATGTTCATCATTAATCTGTGTATCAGAATCAAATAAAGAGTACCAGAAACAGTGAAACAAAGCAGAAGACAATCACACACAAGAACACAACATATAAGGAGGAAACCCAATGTGGGTGAAAACCCCCTGCTACAATTCGTCTCTATCTTCTTTTAATTAGAAACTTCTTTTTACAATGTTTTTGTAATAGTGCAGTCTTTATCAGTACGCAGGCTGCTACCTCCAAAGAGCTACAACCTTCTCTCGTTCTCCAGCTTTTCCTAGAAGAGAGCTACAACCTCCTTAGTTCTTGTACTACCTGGGATACTAGTATGCAGGCTCCTACCTGCAAAAGGCTACAACCTTCTCTTTTCTTTCAGGGACCACATTTCATTAATTTTCAGACTGGATCCACAAATAACATCAATCAAACATCAAGAATTTTTGCATCAACCAATCACCTTTTCACCAATCAAAACTGAATCAAAATAAACACTTCTCTGACAACTGCACCCAGATCACAGTAACAGTAATCACACACCACTTCTGAACCCAGAACACTGCGGCAATAAACAGAAGTAGCTAGAACATAAATCAAGAGATGTACGCTACTTCACTATTCAGAAACCTGCGTGCATACACTTCTGTGTCAAGACCATCCTGCATATACGCTTCTTTTATTTACAGAAACAACATGTATACGCGCCTTCGCTTCACTGAACCTGCATATAGATCTATAAAGGATAATTCATTCTTTCAAACATTCAGACATTAGTTAACCCAGATTATTAGATTTATAAATCAAGCGTGCGCCACATATCACAGATCAAAATCATATAGAGATACCACTATTCAAGCCTTAAGATTTTGACCCATCAAGAGAACTTATCCTTTTTATTGCGCTCAGGTTCCTCCTTCATTCAGATCTAGATCTGCACCATAACCCAATCACGAGTATTCTAGATCCAGCACAATATCAGATATTCAATAATTTAGATGATCTTTGCCCAATGATCTTCTTCCTCTTTTATAGTCTTGCCTTACTCAATACCATGGTCCAAAACCATTGAGAACCAACACTAGGGACCCAATACCTGGGTTCAACACTTCGGACGCAATACCAAGGACCAAAACCATAGGTCTAAATACCATGGACCCAAAAATAAGTTTTCCGACATGTACACACTTTTCCTTGCATGAAAGTGCGTGTATACGCATACGTGACTTTGGAACGTCTAACTTGCGTGTATACACGGCTTTGTCAAGGTGAACCTGCGTATATATGATTTCCTTCATTATGAGAGCCTGAATTGTGTCTGTCATCAGAGTGAGTTGCCATCAAGGACAACACTTGTGCCATAGCGCCAAACCTGTGCAATAATGCCAACAAATTCCAAGTTGGGACCCCTAAGGATGGGTGCGGTGGCTAGATTTTATTTTAGAATTTCAAAGTCTCCTTGACAATTGATTGTCCAACAAAAATATGAATCTTTAGCCAGCAGTCCAAACAAGGTTGAAGCTAGTTTGATAAAATCTTTAATGAAACTTTTATAATACTTATCTTATCCAAGGAAAATCCTGACATCTCTTTTATTTTGAGGGATAAGGACCCTTTTGATGATGGAAATATTGTTTGCGTCAACCTGTATTTTCTCCTTAGATATGGAATGGCCAAGGACAATCCCTTTATTCATAAAAAAATCGCATTTCTGAAGGCTCAATGAGAGATTCATTTCAATACATTTCTTCAAGACTTTGCATAGATTAGAGAGAGATTCTTGGAAGTCACATCCATAAGGAGTGAAATCATCCATGTATATCTCAATAGATTCATGACCAGTTTCAACAAAAGTACTTAAAACTTCCCTCTAAAAAGTAGCAGGGGCATTCCACAAAACGAATGGAAGAACTCTAGGAAAAGGTACCCCAAGGACATGTAAATGTGATCTTATCTTGGTCTTTAGGGATGATCTATATTTGATTGTGTCCACTAAGCCCATCCAGGAAGGAGGAGATTTTCTTTCCTGCAAGGTCATCTAGGGCTTGGTCAATGGAGGGCAAAGGAAAAGGGTCCTTTCTTTTAGCCTTGTTAAGTTTATGTTAATCAACACAGATTCTCCACATCCCATTATTCTTATGAACTAAAACAAGGGCTGACACCCACTCACTATTTGAAATGGGGTATATGAAACCTGCATCTAGTAGCTTTTGTAATTATCATTTCACAATGTCCTTAAGATCTGGGTTCATCCTTCTCTGGGGTTCGAACACAGGTTTTCATCCCTCTTTAATGTAAATATGATTAGTACAAAATGAGGGATGTACACCTTTCATTTCCTTATAATCCCAAGAAAAATCATGTAGGTTTTGCCTCACTACATTTCACAATTGTTCTTCCTATTTGGCTGAGAGGGGAGGGTTGATATTTGAATTTCTGGATGGGCTAATCTCTACAATATTAACATGTCCTAGAATAGAGTCAATAGAGCACAAGTCAATCCAAGGACTTCTCTCAGATTCCTTCAGCAATTCATTAACTAGTATGGGAGTGGGAGGTTGCTTTTGAAGGATATGGTCAATAAGGTCATATTCATCAAGTTGTCCCCATCCTATAATAGTATGTAGAGTTTAGACTCAGTAAGGGGTTGTGTGATAAAATTCATCCTCTTCCTCATCCTCTAACCATATGGTTAAATAATGTTCAATAGAATGTTGAGTAGGAGGATACAACACAAGTTGTTTTGATAGATTTCCATACTTTATAGTCATGTTCCCAACCCTACAGCTAATTTAAGCATCAACAATTTCCAACCCAGGTGTTCCTTAGATGAGAGGATAACCATTAAACTTGGTTTCAGGCTGAAGGACCAGGAAATCAATAGGGTACTCTTGGGAGTCAATGGAGACCATAAAATCCCCAATAATTCCCTCAGGAGCTACTCTGGATCTGTCTGCAAGCTTCAACATTATGGTGGTCTTTCTCAAAGCCCCTTAGAGATTGAGATTCAACATGGTTTCCCTATTCATCACATTGATTTCAGACCTAAGATTAATTAGGATATTAGGGACCAAAATGCCATCACTGTGCACATCTAGTACTAGGCTACTAGGGTCTATGTATTTTATGGAGATCACCCTCTCAAGCATCATATTAGATAGTAAACCAAGAACATTGATGGTATGGGTATCCCTTCTTCTTCTCCCAGGAACTTAACAAAAATTTTCTTTGATAATCTCGTTGTATATGGGAACAACTTTAATGACCTAGAGAAAGGGTATCTTGACACAAAAAATATTCAATTCTCCCAGACGTTCAACCTCTTCTTGGGTGTGTTAGCTAGGACCAACCTTTTAGAATAGAGGGTGCACTGACTTGAGGGACACTCTCTTCCTTCTCATATTCACTATTTTCAGGTGGAGAAGGTGAGTGATTATCTGGGAGAACCCTCCCAAACCAAAGGTTGATTTCTTGGATTTATAAAGCATAAGAAGGATATGATGCTTCACCACTATAGACCCATTTTTCCTGCTTATTGTTCAGGTTCATATTTGGTTGAACAATAATTTTAGGTTGCTTAGATGGGGTATTATGAGCTAGTTATGGTTGAGGTTGGGGTGGAGGCAGTAAAGCAAGTGACTGGTTTTTTTAGGCCTCCACCCATGTGACGGGTTTCCCCATTGGGAAGATTAGGGTGGATATGGCTGAAAAGTATGGTTGATAGGTTGAGGAGGATATGGAAGAGCATAAGTCCAAGGAGGAGGTGTGGACCATTATGGATGAGTGAAAGGGTACCGAGGCTAAAAGGGTGCATTTTGATTTGGATTGTGGTGAGGATAATGCACACTATGATATGGGTAAGGTCCTGGGGGTTTCCTTTGGTTAATGAAGCATAGCTGTTCATAGCCACTTTCTGCTCCCTCCTGGTATACAAACTTTAGGTTTGGAAGAGAGGGACATCTTTTTGTTGCATGATTCTCTTCACCTACTAGGAAGAATTCTATGACATTCAGTGGGCATTCATTCGGAGGATGTCTTTTAGTAGATCTAGGGCAGAAAATTGCTAATGCCCTTTCTGCTTCCTCTTGTTTCGTTTTGATTTGTAGAGTATCCATTTGCATGGAAAAGGTGTTCAACATTTCACTCTTGAAATCCTCCAACATATTCCCTATTTCATTCTCGATGGATGTTGTGGAGGGAGACGATCTAACCAAGATTTGACTAGACTTACCCTTCTTCCTAACAACCCTAGAGTATTTCTTGAATACAGTTTTGATGTCATCATAAAGTAGTTGGTAGATATCTTCTCCATATAGCATGTTGAGGGTTTCTATTACATATTCCCTGTTCCCTCAGAGAAGAAATAGCTTGAGTGACTCAGCATCAACGTTATGGTTGGCCCACCTATAATTGAGTTGAAAACTTTCCTCATAGTTTCCAAATATTCATCAAATCTAAGGGTCATCCTAAAGACTTCCTCATTTGTTTCTTTAGGCGTACAATAATTATGGTATTTATCATTGAAGGTTTGTTGCATTTGGGTTGAGGTAGTGATGTTTCCCCCAAGTAGTCTCAAAAATTAGTGCAAGGCTGCATCTTTGAGTGTAGAAGGAAACACCTTTAGCTTCTTCTCATCAGAGGCATTGTCATAGGTCCTATAGAAAATAAAAAAATCAAACATGAAGTTGTCAAGATCCTTATCAGTTAGGCCATGGAAGTGTGGAAGGGCAGAAGGTCTTATATTCTTCATTCGAGCCTTTCCATTGGTTTCTATGATAGGGAAGAGCTCATTGTTCTAGTTTTTAGACATGGTTTGGGTAGGTGAGATGGGTTCTTATTCTTCCCCAATATGTTGTTCAGAAATTTTAGGTTGCTCATGTAGAGGGTCTTCTAACTCCCATGTAGTCAGAGAGGGAAGTTCATAGTCACCGAAGAAGAATGCAGGTTGACTGCTTGAGTGTGTGGGGGCTTTTGGTAAGAGTTTTCCTTGGTTATCCCTACTCCTACAAGGCATGAAAGAAAAAGAATTTTTTTTTCACCTTTTCAAAGCAATAATACTAATGTGAAGCAAATAAAAAAAAAATTCTTAGGTGGAAACAACTGCTACTAAGACACCTCCTTGGCAATGGTGCAAAAAATTGGTGAGCGTTGGTATTGCACCAAGAGTGTTGCAACACCAAAGGGCTCCTCAACTTAAATTATCAACCTAGGGTTCATGCAAACTTAAATGTGATAGTGTTGGATGCACAATAGGTTAGGTTCGACTCATGCCACCCTAAGTCATGAAATCAAATCAAGGTGTTCAAAGACCATTCCTCCAACTTAACTATAGTGAAAGCTCCTGATTAAACTAATTTTAACTATGAAAATGAAAATGCCATTGACTCAACTTGTAGATGTTAATTAACATTTCACGAGAAAAAGACTAGTCTACTTGTAGAAGTGAAGCTACTCTATTTTTCACATTTCATAAAATCAATAAAATATTCTCATGGATCATTGATCTACTCTACATTTGGTTGAAAATCATAAATCTAACTTGTAACATGCTTGTGAATTAAAAATACTAATTCTACTCTATTTTGAAATGAGAAAAAAAAGAGGTTGGAGTGGTCTAAGATATTCTCTAGATCATCAAATCTAAGTTCTAGGACATTATTCATATTAACCAAGCTAAGGTTGAAGTGGCGAGAAAAATAGGTGGAGAAAAATGGTGTTATAGGCCTGAAACAGGAGCGCTATAGGAGTATTTTTATTGCTACAAGAGGACTTGTATCGCTACAGGAGGGGTTCCGAGAGCCTTTTGAGGGTGGAGAAGGTATTTATAGGGTAGGAGAAGATGAATTATGGTAGGATGGAGTGAATTAAAATTGGGGAGGCCTCCTGCCAAGCCCAAGACCTCTCAGAGGTATGTATTGCACTAAGGTGGATGACAACAGTGTCCTTAATTTCCTAAACTTAATGACTTTAGAAACAAAGCTTGATAACAGTGTGAAGGGTAAGGGGAGAATATGGAGAATTCTAAGTGGATATCAGAGGATGTGACCACCGCTAAAGGTCAAGGCAACCCTGCAACTAGACCACTACTGCATTAAATGATCAATAACATAATGACATAAATTTTCATGGATAATATGAGTTAAATTTACAATATTGTTATATTTCACAATGCTACTCTAATCACTAAAACAAATCCTAGGGTTCTGTTGAAGCCCCGAAAATCAGGTCTACAACAAGGGGGATACCCACCCAGTCCGGCCCTTGAAAGGAGATCCTTTTCTGTTTGGGATGGTGGGTTCGTCTGGGGATAATGGGACCAGTTTCCCAATTTGTGTTTGTTGATAAGAATTGATATTTCGATTTTCTAAAGATTTCTAAGTAAAATGATTTTAATCTAAGCCTAATTTAAAAATGAAATTGTATTCTAATGAACATAAATATTTAAGTCTAAAACTAACCAGGGATTGAATTTTTTACTTATGCGATCTAAAATAATTTCGAACAACAATTGGTAATAAAGATCATTCAATTACTACAAGAAAAGAATTAGATAAAAATGAATTTTTTTGTATAAAAAGTTAGCCAAAACAATTGAGAGAAGCATATCGCATAATAAGTCATTCATATATTGAGCATAAACGGAATAGTCATCATCGTACAAAAGCACCAAATGATAACTCAAACATTCAAGCTTTCATATATAAATAACTAAGCATAAAATATTACTTAGACACATAAGCAGAAATCGTTAAGAGATAAAAGTACCATTGATAACAAGTCCTACTCATGAGCTTCAACAATATAGATTTATCTCTTCCTAATTCAACATCTACTAGGAGTAAAAAAGTGGATTTCAATAGCAGACATTAAACACAGGTATCAATAAATATTGTTCCATTCATTCATCAAAACCTCCTCTGAGGATGCAGAAGTGCATGTTCCGAGGAAATGTTTTTGGCAAATTTCAGTGCCCCTCTCTAAATGCATGAGAGGGGTTAAAATGCTACTTCCTAAATACTAAAAATACTTTATTTAAAAAATATAGGAGGAGGTTTAAATGACTGTCCTCATCTAAGGAAAAAATAAATCAAAACTAAAACTAAACCTAAATCTGGAAATAACTATCTATGTATTTGTTCTTTGTGGTCGCAAGCATTCAGCATTGGCTTGAGGAGCATCGGTTGGCCGACCTCCGATTTTAGTTGCCTTATGAAAACAGAATCGGCAAGTGCTGGCACTATCTTCTCGGTAGAGTTTGTAAGGCATTTGAGAGTCATGCATTCACTGTGCAGTTTTACCAAGTACTGCCAGTAAGTTTCCCAAATCAACTTGGTTAACTTCTTGATGGAATCTGCCCTTTCCTCAGCCTTTTGTCTCCAGCTTATCTATAGTTGCTGTGCTTTTGGGAGAAATCTTGGAGCAGTCTCTGATATGAGGTTTTCTCTGTTTAGGTTTTCATTAATACAGTCAATGACGTTGTTTTCCGTTGTAGCTGTTTCTTCCGCTGTCTGTTCCGGGCGCTGAATGGAATTGCTTGGTTTCAGCCAAATCTGTTTACTGCCCAAAGGTGCACCTGATAGATACCATTGGTTCTTGAGCATGAGTATTGCCTTTAGCCTTTAGTGCTTTTCCCCATGGTTTTCCAGCTTACATGCGACTGAGCGCTCAGGGGCTTTCCTTCTCTAGGGGTTTTGCCTAGCGAAGCACTAATCGTGCATCAAAAATTGCTTCCTTTTTCCAATCTGAGCTTCCCAGGTGCTATTTTTTTGCCTCCTATCCGGTTTTCATGGGCCTTGGTCAACACGCTTTGCCCTTTTTCAATGGTTTTTTCCTTACCAACCAGTTCTTGGTTCACTCCACCAAATCTTCGTTTTCCTTGATGAACTTTCTCCACAAACTACTTTTTGTAGGTTGCCTACGGTTCTAGTAGGTGATACATAAGCTTTGAATCTTGTGCAGTGAATGACCCAATGAGGTCTTGGCCTAGAGTCTTGAATTGCCTGTCTGTTATATCGGCACTATCTAGTACCTACTTGACCATGTCTGTGTATGGAAGAATCTTCGGTCTTGTCTCTATTCGGTGCAAGAACAAACATGCAAGTTCAGTGATTGATGCTTCAGACGAACCTCCATAACTCTCGGATTTTCTTCTTTGAGGAGACGGTACACGCCTTCCCAAGTAGCTATGCTAACATCTTTGTTAGAAGTGGTGTCTGTGTATAAGGGCATCACCTCTTTGTCCTTTGCAACTGGAGCCTTTCCCTTCTTTCCCATTACGTTCTGCACACTGCTGCGTATATTACTCTACTTGCTGCTCCTGCAAATTTACAAGGAAAGAGATAAAGTGATGGGAAAGCTCTTTAATTCTGAAATCATATTAAATATACCACTGTACGTGAAATAACCTTTCATTCAGTTTTAAATCTTATCTCAT
Organism: Pinus taeda; assembly: GCA_000404065.3. Taxonomy (NCBI): domain Eukaryota; kingdom Viridiplantae; phylum Streptophyta; class Pinopsida; order Pinales; family Pinaceae; genus Pinus; species Pinus taeda. The sequence continues at coordinate 33,940 of APFE031459893.1, read as the reverse complement.
AAATGATCATCAACTAACCATTAAGTTGACATTAATGCCCATAACTTGGTAACGAATTACGAGAAAACCTTTATTGAACGATGAGCCTTGTAGATTTGCGATAAAGAGATTTTGCGATTTGCTTCGCAATATCGCAGATCACAATATCGTTAATATGTTTTATCAACAATCATTTATCACCTTGAGTGTCTGTGAGATGCAATTTGTGAGATATATTATCGCATATCGTTGGATTGGGATATTTTACCTTAGGTGATACTTGCAGCATATGAAGCTGCAATATGATATGAGTCTTTAAGGCGCGCGATCTCGCGTCATGTTTTCACAATTATGAAAACTTGTTTATATGATGTTCCCCATTACCCTTTACGATACGATGTTTTATTGTTAAGAGAACGATCTTATTTGGGACATATCATAAAACTTAGTTTTTTTTAAGGTTTTGCGGGTGTTTTCCTAATTTTATGATAGCATGTTTTATTCAAAGGGAAATATAAGTGCTAGTTTTTTATTTTTTAGAAGGGTCCCCATGTATTTAGCTTTATTGCTAAAACTAAATAAAAGGGGGGGTTGTCGCTGGTCACAACAATTGGCAATTCACTAGGAAGAACCAGTTATCTCTGATTATCTTTTGAATTTTCTAAACTTCCAAAACAGAAATGTTTTCTGGAAAATCAAACTTTATTATAGAAATATAAAGTGTATCATGCTTTTAGCTATCAATGGTAGTTTGTTTCTCCTGTGTTAACTCTGATTATTTACTTCCCAAAGCTAATCATTGTATTTACATCCACCAATACTTAGTTTATAAAGATAAAAACAAATACTTCTCTGTATATCAGTTTTAAGTATGCTCATTTGTCATAGGTATAGAGCCTCTGCTGCCAGCAGGCATTCATAGCCTCAACAGGGTTACCTGTTACCCAGCAATGATCCTGTATCCTACTTGGAGAAATATACAATTTTCAAAGATAAATCCATATCCACACATGTTGTTTTTTGTTTTCTTTTAATTCTTAAAGAACAATCTCTTGGTTTGGTAGCCAAATTATGACAGTGCCGTTCACTTGATTTATAACTTTGCTGAACAAGTTGGCTCGTGATGAGACCCCTTGTCTTTTGATTGCAACAATCTTGAGCCATTGCCCTGTTGTGGTATGCAGTTTTGGCAATGTCAGCAAGTCATAATATCTATGATCATGATAAGTCAGCTCGTGATGAGACCTCTTATTCTTTAAGCTTAGAGTGTATCATTGGATTATTCCTTAAAACTCATAATTCCCTAGGTGGGGAGGAAGTCATTGGTTCCTTAAGAATAGCTCTGGACGACAATTATAGATTTTTTGGAAACAGATTGTCTACAGAGAACCTTTGTTTTGTTATTGATGCTTTTCATTGACTGATATAAAACAAATTCTCGCTAAAGGTTGTTTTTCATCAACACTAATCTTTTTTGTGAATCTCAAAGTTAACCATTTACAGCCTGTTTTATTATCAAAATAAAGTTATAAACAATAATTTACGAAAATAGAAGAGGTCATCTTCTATGGAAAGTGTTTTTTAAGGATCTGCCTATTAACAAGTAAATATTCTCTTTTCCCTGCTAAATCTTGCAACATGAAAGTGGAAGGACCTATGATTTCTACAATTTGGAATGGGCCAAGCCACATTCGTTGGAATTTAGAATGTTTTCATTTTTCTTCATGAGCTTTATCCCATTTCAAAACTAAATCTCCAATTTTAAAATCCTTCTTAAATACCATGCTTGAATAAAAGGAAGCCTTTACTAATGCTTGATAATGAGCGTGTGTGATTTTAGCCTGTTCTCCTTGCTCTTCTAGCTTAAGGATTTGCAATTGTCTTAGTTGTAAAGATGAATTTGGTGTTTCGTCAATAAATTGAACTAAGGCCAAAGAAGGAATTGCTAGATGAGTTGGGAGAACTACTTATTTCCCATAAACTAAATTAAAGGGAGAAGTGCCAATGGAAGCCTTTTGGGTTATCCGGTCTGCCCATAAAGCATACATCAAAGATTTGTGCCAATTTTTATGATTCTGATCAATGGTTTGTTTAATGATTCTGATTAAGTTTTTATTCGTTGATTCGACCAACCTGTTCTGTTGTGGGTAATAATTGGTAGAATATTTAAGCTTAAAACCTCCTTTAAGTGCAAATTCAGTCATAGCATAGCCAAAAATATATGATTCATTATCAAACATTAAAGCAGAGGGTAAACCAAACCTGGTGATTATGAACTGATCTATGAAATCAATGATATGCTCAACATTGGCTGCCTTGAGCGGAACTGCTTCTACCCATTTAGTAAAATAATCTGTAGCTATAAGGATATACCTACGTTGTTTAGAAGAGTGAGGAATGATCTCACCTATTATATCTAATCCCCATTGATCAAAAGGCTGATCGATATTGATTGGTTGCAAAGGCAACGATGGTTTCTTTTGTCTTCTGGCAACAGTTTGACAAACTTGACATTTCCTTACATAGTTATGTGCATCTTTAAATGCACGCAAAATTTATGTGTTGTAGCATCTCTTGCAACACCTTTTCAGCTTCAAATTTCTCAAGACATCGAAGGAGAATAGAATCACAATTCATCCTAAAAAGTACATCATTTACGAGTTGATACTGCTTAGCCTTCAATCTTAAAGCTCTTTTCTTTGTATAATCCAGATTTGAAGGAGCATATCCGTTCTCTAGATAAAATATGATATCAGCATATCTTGATTCAATATCATTTAGGCTTACCTCATACATTTGTACCTCTTGATTTGAAGATGATATTTTAGAAATAAGCGATGCTCCAGCCAACATCTTGGAAAAGCCTTGACCTTTTACAATATTTGTTGGCCTAATCTCGGCGTCGTATTCTTGTAAGGCAGTGACCCAATTTGCTCTCTTTTCACCCACCTATTTCTATTTATTACCGCTGGAAATGTTACTATGATCTTTGTATGGGTTTTAAGAAGAAAGGGTATAAAATATTTGATCGCTTTGAAAATAGCATAAGCTTGTTTCTCAACGTCAGAATAATTTAATTCAGCCCCTTGCAGATTTGAACTAAAGAAGGCAATTGGGGCTTCCACCTTGTCTTGATTGGCTTGAGTGAGTATCGCAGCATATGACTTATCAGAGGAAAATGTATACAAAATAAAAGGATCGGAAAAATTTGGAGTCGCTAGGGATGGGACATTAATAATCACTTGCATAACTAGATTGAACGCTTCATATTCCTCTTGGCCCCATTTGAAAAGTGAATTCTTTTATATCATTGCTTGTAATGGTGACATAATTCTTGAGAAATCTGGAACAAATCTTTTGACAAAATTAATCTGGCCAAGGAAGGATTGCATGATTTCTTATTATGTGGTAAGGATATTTCAGAAATTTTCTTAATCCTATCCGAATCAATATGGATTCCAGATTTTGACACTATGAATCCAAGAAGTTTTCCTTCACTTAATGTAAAAAAGGAATTTTTTGGGTTAAGTGAAATCCAATACCTTTCGAAACATTGGAAGATTTTCTTTAAGTCTCTAAAGTGATTACCATGGTTTTTAGAATATACTGTTATGTCATCCAAGTAAATCACCACTAGTTTGTTTACTAATCCCTTAAATGCAATATCCATGGCCCTTTGAAATGGGGTACCAACGTTAATCAGACCAAACGACATCTTTTAATATGCGTAAGTACCCCATTTGTCTCTAAATGTGGTTTTTAGCTAATCCTTAGGATGGACCAGGACCTGGTTGTAACTGGAGAAACATCTAGAAAGAACATTAATTCTGATCCTGCAACTGCTTGCAATATTTGTTCCTTAGGAGGCAGGGGAAAGTTATCCTTTTGACAGGCTTTGTTAAGATTTTGAAAGTCAATACAAATCCTAATATCTCTGTTTTTCTTTCTAACTGGGACCATATTGGAAACCCACCTAGAGTGTCGAATGGGAAAAATAATTTTGGCTTTCAATAATTTATTAAGCTCGGACTTAATTTGACTTTCTAGATTAGGATGGATCTTCCTTAACTTTTGCTGGATAGCTTTTTCATTAGCTATCATCAGGTTAGTATGCTGAACAATTGAAGTGTCATAAGTCTTAAGGTCATCGTAGTTCTAGGAAAAGACATTTTTGTATTGTTTCAGAAGTCGAACATAGGCTAATTTTTCTTCTAGGGCTAGGCCAAGACCTAGGTTGATATTATGTGGCTTGGTATTCATTCCTAGATTTACTAATTCATAGTTTAGAGTTGAACTTTGAAGTTTTGAATTGGTAGATCTCTTAAATCGGCGTTTCAAATCATATAGGTCTTCTAACATGACTACAGTTTTGGTATAGCATTATTAGTGCTTTCTTGTTGTAACTCTTGGTTATGTTGGTCCGCATCAATTATCTGATTAGTGTAAGATCCTTCCGATGTCAGGAAACTTACAATATCAGGATCATCGTTGAAAATTCTCCAGTTTGTAACATTATCAGGGATCGAGGGTTTAAAGATCAATTCAATTGAGAATCTGTCTAGGCTTTAGTCTTCTAAGGGAATAAGCTTGGAGGCTACATTGACTAGGAGGTCAGCACTAGCATTTTGGAGTCTGGGAGTAGGTGAAATATTAAATTCTATAAAAGTTTCAGCTAGATCTTGCACTAAATATTGATAATGCTTCAAATGACCTGATACAAAATGTATAGTATTTCGTACCTGTTTAATAACAATCTCAGAGTCTCCGAAGACTTGTAGATACTTGATATATAATCCCATTTCCTTGTATAGTCCTTAGACTAGAGCTTCATATTCTGCAGTATTGTTTGCGCAATCAAATTCGAGTCTACATGTTAGCATAGTTTTGTTTCCCTCTAGACTAACTAATACACATCCTGCTCCTACTCCATCATTAAACTTAGAACCATCAAAAAATAATTTCCAAAATAAAGATTTATTTACAGGACTATCTATAAAGTTAACACATCTAGAACTATCTGTTTGAGAAAAAATTTCAACTTGAGATAGAACAGAATGTTCTAAGGTGAAGTATGAGCATTAAAATTTCCTAAGAAAGAGTCAACAGAATAGCTTCCAATTATATTGTTGTTGTATGCTACAGGTTCATTTTCTCCTTCCAATTTCGTCACTATTTATTGTTGGTGTCTTTCTCGATCAACCTTTATCTAATTTGGTTTACCATTGTAAGGGATCCACATATGTGACCAATCAGTCACAAAGTATCCAAGAATATTTTCAGACCAATCCCTACTAAGAATTAAACCATAAAATTCGAAATGTCTGCAACTAGAATATCAATAACTTGACATACCTTTGGATTAGATGATAGCCTTATGGTAACTTGATTTAGTTCACCAATTACTTGAACCTATGATCAGTCAAGCTGAACTATGCGTACTACAGATTTTTGACATTGGACATTTAACTTTTCACATATTGTTTTAGGTAAGATATTAGATGAAGCTCATGAATCTACCAAACAATTATGCAAGTCTTTATTGAAAATTTTGTAAGTAAGAAGGAATCAGGGAGTATGGGATTTTGACCTACCTCCAATTAAAACAATATCATTCGGATCAAATTTATTTGCCATATTATTTGTTGGTTTTCCCATCTCATGAGAAGCTTGCAAGATTACAGTGGCGGGAACAGGTGCAATAGGTACTGCATGTAACTCTTTCATAAGTATCTTTTGTTGATGCTTTAATTTGCTCAACTCATGAAAAGTAATGTTAGCCCTAGTCTTCTTCATGTCTTCAACGATATTATACTTCATCTCATCAGAAACAATTAGTGTTTTTGATGGAGATGAGGGATCGGATTGGAATGGGCTTGTTTGAGTCGCTTTTGGTGATGATTTCTTACTTGTGACTTTATCTTTGGATGTCGAGCGTGCACTCTTCTATTTAGGACTAGGTTGTGGAGGATCGAGTTGATTTCTACTTCTTCTACTAACTGGTAATACCTCTTGATCCTCTTCATTTGGAAGAATGAAGTCCCACATTCCCTGTACTTCTACAACTTCATCTTCATTAGTAGGTTCTTTGTTAGAAACTTCCTCTTCTTCTTCTTCTGATTCTGCATTTGTTATAGCATTAGGCAGCTTTGAATCAGTTGAAGGATTTTTTCTATAAGGCTTGTAGGGTTTTTTCGAAGAAGTTTGTGCTACTTGTTTCTTAATGTCAACCATTTCATTAGACATGGTCTTTAAGACTTTCTGCAATCCTTCTAAATCAAATGGGTCTTTTGATTGCTTTTTATTAGGATCATCTTTAAAAGTAACCTTCTTAGATTTTCTTTCATCGACAACGTTTTTCTTCTCTAAAGCTAAGATATGTTTCTCTACCGCTATCGCTTCCTTCATGTTTTTCTCTAATGTTGCCTTGGCAGCCCTGTCAACAAAGATAGCTATGTTTGATGGTAAAGCAGATATGTACCATTCACTTCTAACTTCTTCACTAGGCATGGAAGCGTTTGGAATTTTATTCAAAAGCTTATTGAAATGCGAGTTAAAATCTTTGATAGGTTCTCTTGATTCAGTTTTTAGATTCCATAGATCATTGATCAGTGTTGTTGTAGATCTATCATTGTCGAACTTAGTCAAGAATTGCTCTTGGAAAATGTCCCAACTAGTGATGGATTCTGATAGTAATGAAAAATTCTAGGATCCAACTGCTCCTTGTAATGTGTAAGGAGAGAGTGAGACAACAACATCTTCATTAGAAACACCATTTAAATTCACTGATAACATAAAGTTGTTCATGTGTTCTTTTGCTAGTATGTCTGCTTCAGGATTAAACTTAGGCAGCCATTTTTCAGGATGGGCCGATAATTGGCTCAAGGGATTGGGCATTAATACTTCCCCTAGGTTATTCCATGGGGTTTGGGCCATTGTTGAACTACTAATAGAGGAAAGAACAGAAGAAGTCGCTTGTGGAAGGGATGAGGATGTTAAAGTTCCAGTACTCTGATGGACAACAATTTGAAGTGGAGGGGCGGATGGTTGACTTGTAATGGAGAAGTTGGAATGGATGTTGATGATGAAAGAGTCTCACTATCGGACCCTTGAGGTGATTTCCTTGCTCTTTTCCTTTTAGGTAGAGGTAATTCAGTAGGTTCAATACCAAACTTTTCACTCTTCAATTTGGTTAAGGGATGAGAAGGATTGTATTGCAAAGTCACACTACATTGAGATATTTCAGACTTTTGCGGTGATATGGAAAATCCTTGAAGTTTATGAATCAAAGATTCAACTTCAAGAGGTTCAATAGTAGATTTCTATGAAATGTTTGGGTTTGTGGCAGTGGTTGTTGTTTTCTCAACTTCTCGCTTAGGATTTAAAGATTTGGAATGCGATGGAGAAGTCGGGGGAGATGTTGAGGGTGATTTACTCTCAGAATGGTATTTAGATTTGGATTTACTAGCCATTCATAGTTCGGGGCCCTCCTTCTAGCGCCAAATATGTTGAAGCCCCGAAAATTGGGTCTACAACAAGGGGATACCCACCCGGTCCAGACCTTGAAAGAAGCTCCTTTTCCGTTTGGAATGGTGGGTCCGACTGGAGATAATGGGACCAATTTCCCAATTTGCGTGTGTTGATAAGAATTGATATTTCTTTTTTCTAAAGATTTCTAAGTAAAATGCTTTTAATCTAATTCTAATTTAAAAATGCAATTGTATTCTAATGAACAGAAATATTTAAGTCTAAAATCAACCCGGGATTCAATTTTTTACTTATGCGATCTAAAATAATTTCGAATAGCAATTGGTAATAAAGATCATTCAATTTCTACAAGAAAATAATTCAATAAAAATGAATTGTTTCGTATAAAAGTTAGCCAAAACAATTGTGAGAAGCATATCGCATAATAAGTCATTCATATATTGAGCATAAACAGAATAGTCATCACCGTACAAAAGTGCCAAATGATAACTCAAACATTCAAGCTTTCATATATAAATAACTAAGCATAAAATATTACTTAGACACATAAGCAGAAATCGTTAAGAGATAAAAGTACCATTGATAACAAGTCCTACTCATGAGCTTCAACAATATAGATTTATCTCTTCCTAATTCAACACCTACTAAGAGTACAAAAGTGCATTTCAGTAGCAGACATTAAACACATGTATCAACAAATCTTGTTACATTCATTCATCAAAACCTCCTCTCAGGGTGCAAAAGTGCACGTTCCGAGGAAATGTTTTTGACAAATTTCAGGACCCATCCCTAAATGCATGAGAGGGGTTAAAATAATACTTCCTAAATACTAAAAATATTTTATTACAAAAGTATAGGAGGAGGTTTAAATGACTGTCCTCATCTAAGGCAAAAATAAATCAAAACTAAAACTAAAACTGAATCTGGAAATAACTATCTATGTATTTGTTCTCTTTGGTCGCAAGAATTCAGCATCGGCTTGAGGAGCGTCGGTTGGCTAACCTCTGATTTTAGTTGCACTGCAAAAACAGAATCGCAAAGTGCTGGCACTATCTTCTCGACAGACTTTGTAAGGCATTTGAGAGTCATGCATTAACTGTGTGGTTTAACCAAGTACTACCAGTAAGTTTCCCAATTCAACTTGGTTAACTTCTTGATGGAACCTACCCTATCTTCAGCCTTTTATCTCCAGCTTGTCTGCAGTTGATGTGCTTTTGGGAGGAATCCGGGAGCGGTCTCTAATATGAGGTTTGCTCTATGCAGGTTTTCATTGATATATTCAATGACGTTGTTTGCCGCTGTAGCTTCTTCTTTTGCTGCCTGTTCCTGGTGTTGAATGGAATCACTAGGTTTCAACCAAATCTTCTTACCGCCCAAAGGTGCACTTGATAAATACCGTCAGTTTTGGAGCATGAGTCTTGCCTTTAGCCTTTAGCACTTTTCCCCATGGTCTTCTGGCTTACATGCGGTCGAGTGCTTGAGGGCTTTCCTTGTTGAGGGATTTTGCCCAGCAATGCGCTAATCACACATTAGAAATTGCTTCCTTTTTCCTATCTGAGCTTCCCAGGTGCTATTTTTTTGCCTCCTGTGTGGTTTTTATGGGCCTTGGTCAGCGCGCTTTGCCCTCTTTCAATGGTTTTTTCCTTATCGACCAGTTCTTGGTTCACTCTGCCAAATCTTCATTTTCCTTTACGAACTTTCTCCACGAACTACTGTTGTAGGTTGCGTACAGTTCTGGTAGGTGATACATAAGCCTTAAATCTTGTGCAGTGAATGACCCAATGAGGTCTTGGCCTCGAGTCTTGAATTTTATGTCTGTTATATCGGCACTGTCTAGTACCCGCTTGACCATGTTTGTGTATGGAAGAATATTTAGTCTTGTCACTATTCGATGCAAAAACAAACATGCAAGTTTAGTGATTGATGCTTCAGACAACCCGCGTGAGTCTGTTGTTACTTTAACCTCCATAACTCTAGGCTCAATTTCTTTGAGGAGACTGTACATTCTTTCCCAAGTAGTTATGCCAACATCTTTGTTACAAGTGGTGTCTGTGTATAAGGGCGTCATCTCTGTGTCCTCTACAACTGGAGCCTTTCCCTTCTTTCCCATTACGTTCTGCACACCGCTGCGTATATTACTCTGCTTTCTGCTCTTGCAAACTTACAGGTAAGGAAACAGATAAAGTGATGGGAAATCTCTTTAATTATAAAATCATATCAACTATAGCACCCTACGTGAAATAACGTTTTGATAAGTTGTAAATCTTGTCTCATAAATGACCATCAACTAACCATTAAATTAACATTCATGCCTATAACTTGGTATCAAATTACGAGTATAACTTTATTGAATGATGAACCCTGCAGATCTGTGATAAAGTGATTTTGCGATTTGCTTCACAATATTGCAGATCGCAATATCGTTAATCCGTTTTTATCAACAATCATTTATCACCTTGAGCATCTGCGAGATGCGATTTGCGAGATATCTTATCGCATATCGCTAGATCAGGATATTTTACCTTAGGTGATACTTGCAGCGTATGAAACCTACGATGTGAGATGAGTCTTTAACGCACGCGATCTCATGTCGCATTTTTGCAGTTCCGGAAACTTGCTTATATGATGTTCCCCACTACCCTTTGTGATGCAATTTTTTATTATTAAGAGAACAATCTTATTTGGAACTTATCATAAAACTTGGTTTTTTTTTTTAGGTTTTGCGGGTGTTTTCCAAAGTTTATGATATCATGTTTTATTCAAAGGGAAATATAAGTGCTAGTTTTTTATTTTTTAGAAGGTCCTCATTTATTTAGCTTTGTTGCCAAAACTAAATAAAAAGAGGGGTTGTTACTGGTCACAATAGTTTCATAAAGTAAATATGAAAAATGATAATGAACATCTACCTATTTCCAAGAAATCATAGACAAATAATTTTGGACAGAGATTGTGAACCTTTCCCACCACTTTTCTCAAAAGAAAGGTGATAAGGAAGCCTGCAATCACAAGCTTTATAGCTTAACATCTACTACAACAAAATAAAGACATGAAACTATTGTAAACAAGAACTACATAGAAATACAAAAGAGGGACTAAAGCCTTCGGGTTGGGACAAAACCCAAGGGTTTCATCTGTCTAGAATTAGCTCAGATGTAACTTAATGATAAACTTCTCATTAGCAGAAAATAGTAGTCTCATACATCAAATGAAAGTTAACAATACAAAGGTCAAGCCCTGGGCTCAATAGCTACTCCTACCTCAATCAAAAACTTGAATCCTAATGAGCCTTTTAGCTCGTTTATTTATACAAAAGGATAGTTGATAACAACTCCCTTGAAAATAGGAGTGATTACCTCCTTGATCTCAAAAATTGTGGATCTTTTCCTTTTTGATCTTCTCATGCACTTGGAGTTACTCAGTTGTCAGTGAATTTGAGCTTGTCAGTCAGGATTCGGTGATCTCATGTCGAGTTAGAGAGTTATGGAGGTGGACAAGCCTCCCTAGATCCCCTCCTGGTTATCTCCATCAATCCCTTGGATAGTAAATGCCTAAAAAATTCTTCTTTTTCATGAAATTTAATCACACTAGGGCACATACTATGAAAAACACCTTTTAATCTTCTTACTAAGCATATTATAACAAAAAATGTGAATTAATTTGAGAAAAAGATAATTTCAAGGCTAGAGGATAACATAATGAACTTCACGATATACCTATTGATGGGACTCATCACTCACCACAAGTTAGCTAGGGTGTGTGCATATGTTCTTACCTTTTGTATTTAATATCCAACCTTCTTGGAGTGAGAAATGAATTTACAACCAAATATTAGTGTGGTAGTGCTATTTCACTGCCTCTCCGATAGTAACGCCAAAATGTTGGGGAAATTAATTGCTTAATAAATAAATAAAACTGATCACATGAAAATTAATTATCAACCCAAGGATTTTATTTTTATTTCAAGGCAATCGAAAAAAATATATGCAAGCAAATACGAATAGATAGCACTCGTTCTACATGATTATGTTCTACACTATTAAGCTCATTCAATAAGAAATAAAATGTAAGACTTGGATAACAATACTAAATTTAAAAATAAAAAATAAATGACAAGAAAAATAATAATGCTAATCACAAGAATTGAATCAATACTTAATTAAACCACACCTTGCTAAATTGGAAATTTAACCGATTGCACCCAACATAATTCAGATGCTAATGTATTGAAGTAAACTAATAGAAATCTAGAAATTGTAGGAAACGACAAATATGGAAAATGCAACAACCAAAATATTACTTGAAAAAAAGGAAATTTACTTTTAAGGAACAACAATTAAAATTCAAGTAAACAACATTTAATTAAAAAGAAAAAACACATAACTAAACTAGTTTATATGTTCAAGGCAAGACCTCGTCTAAGGTAGTGGGCCCAATTACCCAAGAATCAACTATGCTTTGAAAACTAATTCACATCAAATTATGAATAACAGATGTAGAACTCAATGGATATCTTCCTTCATTAAAATATCTCAGAGAAATAATTACACTAGAATGAAGCTCTTACCTTGGCCTCAAATTCAACAATTGTTCATCCTCCTCTCTGATTGTTTTCTTCATTTAAATACATAGAGAGCAAGAAAGAGTTACAACTAAATTGATTAAAAAATGATTTCCATTACAATTGTATATTTTTCACAATAAATTAATTAGGAATATCATATCTCAAATATCTCTCGATCATGATTTAGCTAGAACAAGTTGAACCTCATTGTGCATTTGAGGAAAATTGTAAACTAGCCATAATAGAAAATCTTAGAAAATATCGTTAAGAGAACCTTGTGTTTTTCTCAATCCATACTCAATTTTTTAAAATTTCTCCTTGGAAAACTAAAATGCTTCATTTAGCACAAACCCATGTTTCATATTTTCAATATTCATGTTTATTTTCCTGAAAAGTCCAACAAAAAACTATCACATTTTATCGCATCGAATTTCTAAGTTGCAATATTTGACAATGAGCTGAAGATCAAATTTACAATCTTGAAGAGACCTTGGAGGCTAATATTGTGAGTGATTTTATAAAAAATTCATTAATAAACTATCATTAGAAAAATCAAGAATAATAATCTTCAATATATTGAAAATAAATTAGAACAAATATTAGTTATCCACAAGACCATAAATAGTTATAAAATGGGATTATATAATAAATTATGATAAATGATGTGATAAAGAATGGTAGAAATGGATGAAATATATGTGAATAAATGATAATTAAAATGAAAAATTAGTGTCCCAAAAAAATGCAATGAGATCATTAAAAACCTCAAGTGGTGTCATAGTATATTTATTGGAGGGTTCACTTTTAACTCGAACATGGTCGTTTTTTCCCTTATATGGAAGCCATAAGTGTGACCAATTTGTCGCAAAATACTCTTGTAATTTACTAGAATAGTCTCGACTCAAGAGTACACCATAGGCTTCATAGATAAATTCCACAATCACAATGTTTATGCATTAGTGTACCTAGAGATTTGATGATAAGTGGATAATAAGATTCCTAAATTCACCAATGGCTTGGACAAGTGATCTATCCAGTTGAATGATTTTTGCATTAGTCTTATCCCATTTAGCATTAATTTTCTTAGCAACAGAAAATGGAATTACATTCATATATGCACCCAAATCAACCAAACAATTATGGAGATTGTAATTAAAGATTCAAAAGTCAGAAAAATGTTGGGAAAATATTGTTAACATCTACAGTTACAACATTAACCACAATTTTGACATTTCCAAAAGACCTACAGGACACCTTTTGAGAAGAAGAATATTTTCCACCTGATGAAGGTTGTGAGAAGGCTTAGACAAGCAGTTCACATTAACGTCTATCTTTGTGAGCTCAAAGATGGAAAATATGGCACAATATCTTTTCAAGTCTTCAATGATATTATAATAAATAGCTTCATTTTTAGCAGACAATGTTGAAGTGTCTAGAGGTGTAGCTTTCATTGAAACCTCTAGAGTGATATACTTGTTTTTTCTACTAGTGGAAATTTTCTTGTAAGTCATAGCATTTCTAGACTTGTTTTGTGCATTCTGAGCAGGATTAGTTGGTGGTGCAATCCTTCTTAACATTTTATTCTTCAACTCTTGTCTTGTCACTTCCTATTAAGAAATGGTCCCTTTGCTACTCAAACTATAATGATTAGTTATTTTCTAAGGAGGGGCTTCACTTTGAGGTGGTGCTTCAACACTTTTCTTCTCAGTATTAAGAATTAAATCATAGTTGTTGATTGAATGTCCAATATCTTTATTTTCCTCAATCGTTGTAGTATCATTTGTTTCTTCTCTCTCCTCGGACTACTCATCTACTAGTAAAGTATCTACAATATGTGTTGCCAAAGAATTCATGTTGTGGTTCCACTGTGGTCAAGTTTTTTCTGAATGTCGTTTCTTATGGAAGGAGCATTAGTTATCCATGCCTATACTCTCAATGTTCAACACAGCATTTGAACTATGGTTAGGTTTAACTAGTCGGTTGTTGGTGTTATTATTCGTTAATAAGAATGACTTAGGGGGATCACTACTGGTAGAATCCTCGCTTGACTTTCTCTTTAATTCTAATACTTCATTAGTGAGTACCTTTAAATATTTAGTCAAGCTTTCAATATCAACAAAATCCTTTTCTTTACCCTTACTTGGAGAAGGTTGAGACTTATTCTGAGTCTCCTTGGAGTCTTTAGATTCTTCATTATCAGTAGTGGGTCAAATGGCATGCAAGTCTTTCTCCAGGGTGATTTCTTCTGCAAAGTTTAAAGCCAACGTCTCCTTTGCAGCTCTTTTCGAAAAAGAAAATTGTTTGTTGGAAAATAAGTTGTATAATAATTTATCATGATAGAATCATGAGGTTGTGTGTTTGAGGGGAACTTGTTCAATATATGGTTGAAATTTTGATTGAAAAAATTTACTTTCTCCTTTTCCTCCATCTTAATATTTCTGAGCTCTTTTACCAACATGGCGCGAGTCTTATCTTTGACGAATTTCACCAAGAACAATTTCTTGAACTCCCTCCAACTATGAATTGAATTATCAGGAAAACTATGGTACCATGTTGCTGCTCTACCTTCTAAAGCGAAAAGAAAAATACTACAAGCAATATCATCATACCATACCTCTAGCATTCGTAGATGCACATACAAATGATCGATACGATCTTCTTCCTTAGTCTTCTTGTCAGGATCAAATTTTGACAACAACTTATCTGAATATCTAAGCATTCTATGAAGGTTATCTGGAAGAGGGAGTGGCTCCTAGACCATCTAATCTAGGTCTTGATCATCCATGTCTTCGTCTCCTTGTTCTTCATCCTTCTCCAAATCTCATGATCCTTCTCATTATTAAACTCAAAATCAACTGTTGTCTATTCTCTTTCATAAAGAACAATATCTTCCTCGTAATTTTGGTGAATAGGTGGAAGGGGCTCTTGCTGGACTATGTCTTCTAAAGACTCTATAATTGCTCAAGAGTGGCACAAATCAAATATTCCACTTATGCGACCAATACACCAACACGAGTTGTTTCTTTCTATAGATTTTTACTTGTAGATTCAATAGCTCATGTAATATACTAAAACACAAGATAACAATCTACTCTACTCTTCAGCAAAATCCAAGCTAGATTGATGAAAAAAATAACCAGCAAGAGGAAGATAATCAATGACACATAACACAATATATTTCTCTGGGGAAATCTACTGCTCAAAAACCCCGATTATCTATATTGCTTTAATCATAATATTTGAGAAGAAAATACAAAGCATGTTCTCACTAGAAAAATTTCTACCCAAATATGATCAACTCTCTACTCACAAGCTAGCTCAAGCGAACACTTAGCCTATTCTGATTCTTTCCAAGCCCCTACTTCCTTGTGCAATTCCTAAAGGAATTAGCCTCTACTTAATGAGGAAATCCTTCTTCCATAACTACACAATCCAAACTTAGGTCCTAAACTAATTACATGCACCATCTGTGCAACTTGGAAAATTATACAACGGATAGTACATTGTCTGTACACTCTAAACACAACTGGATCTTTCTATGAACATACATGCATGAGTTTCTCTTGAGTGAATCTCTAGTTAGCCTGAGTGGCAGTGAGGATGCACTAGTGCACCAACTCACTACTAGACCTCTACTAGTTCCTCCAACAGTTAGAAGTAGTTTAACTGACTATAACTCAGTTAATTGAGTTATCTAATTACAACCTCATTAAACTCAATATAGACCCCGAAAACTTAGCGATCACACTTACATGACTCAAGATAGACTTCCAACTCAAAATTCCTAGGTTACCTAAGTCAACTTAGTTAGTTAACTATTACAAGCTTCTATGAGAAAATAATTCAATTTAATTCTCAATTTAATTCAAAGATAAATTAAATTAGAATTTATAGATAATATTTTTAACATTTCTTGTTGCTATTTTCAAAACTTTCTTCTTGGGATAATGAGGAAGACTATGGGCAACAGAGAGTAAAATGATAGCTTTTTCAAACTGATGGGTCATAGGTCAAATTTCTCAGAGTTGTTCGTAGGTAACTTTGTAGGCCAACTCTAAACTAGGTTGAGAAGATCCTCCTACCTCAGGAATAGGAGTTGGGGTGGTATTTAGGATATTATTTTCTTGTCCAAAAGATGAATGATTGGGATGTGATGAGTTATCAACAATAAAAAGTTGTCTACCCTTCTTCTAGTACCAGAATTTTGACGGTGCCAGATCCCACCAACATATAGAGGATCTCCCCGATGTGAGGTCCCAATTAGACCTCACACCATTTGTTGTAGTATTCACATCTAGAAATATGGCTCGGCTGTTATTAACTTCAATATTTCCTTGGCTTAATAAATTAGCATGAGAGTAGTGAGTATGTTCTTTTGAATGAGAAAGAAAGTGTTCCTTATGACATGTTCAATTTTGGATGCATCAAGGTTATTTCACTACAAGGAAGAGAAAGCGTGCCACTAAAATAAAAGTAATAGTACTAATCTAGTGGACACACACACACAAAAACGATTAAGAATCATTAGAAATCAAGTGAAATATTTCACATAAATGTAACGATCATTAAAATCATCACAACACATTTCTAACAAGTTTAGCACCATAGTCACCGAAATAGTTCAATTACTTTAGTACATAAGGAATCCAACATAAACCACAAAAAATAGATGATTAATCTTACAACATCCATGATCCATGAATGAAAATGTGGTAGAGAAATGGATTCAAGTATTAAGAAAAATTTTCGAGATACATAAGTACAATGGACATCACTAGTTCCAATAATGGAGCATTAGAGCCACTACTTTCTCCCGAACTCTCCTCTACTTACTCCCCAAAATTACTATCTCTACCTCTCTAATGCCTTATGGGAGAAGCCAAGGCTAAAATTCCTTTGCTTGAGTAATGAGGCTCCTTTTATGACTTGAGGCATGACCTTTAATATCCCAATGATCTTGAGTTTCTCATATGACTTTTCAACATCTAATGACCTTTGGACTTACATATCTCTTGAACTTATATATGACTTGTGGAATTACATATGACTCTTGGAATTACATATCTTTTGAACATGTACAAATGGATCTTTGTCCATACATGACTCTTGGACGTATACTTCATTGTATTTATAATAATTTCATAATTACATCATGATTTACACATCATCATGTGGTGAGGAAATGAAAAGTCACTATCATTGATGACTTGGAGTCATAGTGACTGATGACATGGACTTTCTTAGTAGGGGACAATGTTTCCACTTGTATCTCTGATCTTTCATGTAGCTTCCATGTTGTTGATGACTTCACCCTCCAAAGGGTCTTTCATCATAGGAGTCTTTTTAACTACTTCGATCATCATGATTTCAATGTTATTCATCTTGTCTCATCACGTGTTCTTCATTCTTGAATCCTTATTTAACTGTCCTCTTTGTCGAATTCCCTTCATGCATCTTTTCCATGCCATTCTCGGTTACCTACAACTAAAATCACTCATGGAAAGGAAGCATCGACCTCAAAAGTCTCATATTCTAACATGTTCCAGGAAGATTTTTTGTTCATGACTTAATAGTGCATTCGAGAAGAGTAAGGGGAACTTTTGGGCATAGGGTGCACTGCTGAATGGGGAAGGAGATAGGATTCAAGACTTTAGGATGCGCTCATGCGCTCAATAGGAGAGAGAAAACTAGAGGGAAGGAATAGGGCGCGGTGCTAAGGAGGGAAGAGTGAGTTCTTTTAGGCTTTAGGGCTTCGGGGTGCACTCATGCGCTCAATTGGGAAAGGAAGCTCAAGGTAGGGAATAGGGTGGAGGTATGAAGCATGAAGGAAGGCTATTTAGATTTCAAGAGTGTGTCATGCACTCAAGAGAATTTGGGAGGGTGCAGGGCACAAGGTTGAAGGGTGAAGGATTAGGCTTTGGGCTGCCCAAGTGCGTCATGTACTCAAGGGAGCCAAGGAGGGTGTAGGGCACACTTTCGAAGTTTGAAGGGATGAATCTTTGACCTTCCCAAGTGCACCGTGTGCTCAATAAGGAGGAAAGATTTCTTAAGGGTGGAGTTCATAACAAGGAAAGGGAATTTTGCTTAGGAGTGCACTATGCGCTCTTGGAGGGTGAAGGGTGCACCTATGAACAATGAATGATTCTCGATGAAGCCTTAAGAGTACGCCATGCGCTCCTAGCCTTAATCGGTAACTTGTGCAACAATTGTTTTTTGAAGTACATAATATAGAACAAGGGGAAAACGCAATGAGTTAAGACATGAAATTAAGTGTGACACATACTAACTCATAATTAAGACTTACATAGATTTGAACAATGAGAAATGCACATCAAAAAATCAGTTTACAAATAGTCCCCAAGTACAATGAACAAAGTGTGTGCGACTATGACCAAAAATGTCGTTTTACAACAAAAAAAGGTATTGTAACCATGAACTGCACTAGAGATGTTCTAAACAATGCGACAATGCTAATTATGAACGATTAAGAACACTTATAACATGTGAAATGACTTGAAATGAAGCTTGACAACGAAAGTGACAATTGATAGGACAATTTGGTAGGCTCCAAAATTTGAATGTAGTGAAGTGTTGGAGGGTCTTGTAGCATCAACAACATCGCCGAAGGCCATCATACTCAACTTTACTTAGCTAAAAATAATTCTTCTTACTCACATTATGGAATGCATCACCACCCTTCATACATGTCTCTCTCCATCATAGAGGGGCCCAATTCATTATCTTATCTCCGAAATTAAGTAATTTCCTTTGGATAGAGAAGGGAATTCATTTCCTCTCACACTTAACTAGGTTACATGATTTTGTTCTCTATCTCAAGCTTCGTCTAAGAAAGACCATCCACTCTAGTAGAATACTCCCAACTTCCAAGAATGATTCTATCCATTTATAGAGTTATCAATAGAATCAAGGACTTTCGAGTGGGTGCCTTGGTGAAGTGATCGATCTCTAATTAGCCAATCACTCAGTTACCAATATTTTGATACTCTGTCATTTTTTCCTTGAGAGTGTAACTCCTTCACTTTGCCATCCTTCATTGTTAAATGTATTGACCCCAATCCTTGAGAACTTCCTCGTCACTGATGTTCCACACTTATCAGTTTCATGGATTTTTTGAATGATCACACATTAGGAAACTCGATACTTGAGGTTTGGTAGCTTGAACAAGAATTCCATATCGATTTAGAAAGCTTAAATTTGATTCTAATAAGATATAAGCTTTCCCAAAAATATCTAAAACATTAGAAACCTCTTTGTTGGCATATAAATGTCATTCAAGGATGCTACTATCAATTAGACATCTCTCAAAAGAAAAATAGGGAAATGGATTAAGGCCATCATACTCAAATTTACTTCCCTTCACTGCCATTTTGGAATGCATCACCACCCTTCATACATTTCTCTTTTCATCATAGTCGAGCCCAATATGATAGCTTCTATCTTGAAGAAAATAAGCTTCTTTAGGTAGAGAAGCACGTTCATGTTCTCTCACTCTCAACTAGGATATAACCTTTGCTACTCCATCTCAAGCTTGGTTTAGGAAACACCCCAGTGTAAAATTTGAAAACATTTAACAAGTATACTATTCATATAAATTATTGACAACATGGTGCTTTAATTTCTTAGTACAAAAAATTATTCATATGAGAGAAATTTATAACTAGAGATGAAGCACAATACCCTTTGGCTCTTCTCATTGTTACAACATGCTCCATAACTCATCACAAATCATATTCAAGGAATAATAAAGAAGTTACTGATCAACTGAGCACTATTACCTCAAAACAAAAACTCTGGCAAAAAAAAGTCAAAAAAACATGAACAAACAAGTTGGAAACGAAAATTGTTGATGCTACAATAACAATTTATATTTTTTTATTTTATTTTATTTATTTAATTTTGTTTCCCGGGTAAATTTTCAATTTTTTTAAAAAATGGTAGTAAAACCTTTTCTTTTGTGCAAAAGACGCCCTGTAAATGAAAAGTGTTGATGTTGGAATAATGTCATTTTTTTTAGGGTATATTTTCAAAAAATTTTAATAATGACGTTAAAGATAAAATATCATGACTCCGAAAAACTTTAAAGTTCCAATGGTTTTCAAGCATGATATTAAAGATAAAATATTATGTCTTTGAAAAGCATTAAAGTTCCTACGATTTTTAGACATGACATTAAATATAAAATATCACATCATTGAAAAAACTTAAAATTCCAAAAAATTTCAGTCATGGTGCTAAAGAAAAAATATTTATAATTGTTTTCTACCATAGTATTAAAGATAAAATATCATGGCTTAGGAAAACATTAAAATCTTGACAATTTTTCAACCATGGAATTAAAACCAAATTTTATGACTACTGAAAAACCTTAAGTTTTTAGAATATTCCAAGCATGAAATTATGGAAAAAATTTATGAGTCATTTGTTTTTTTAGATGAACACCTAAAAGAAAGAGTTATTATACCAAGACTAATTTATTTTTTAAATGTTAAATATATAGTGATTTTAAAATCTTAGCGTAAGACAACTTAATACACTGCAACAAATACTGAAAAATCAACCATCAAATTGACACGTACTATAGGTGAACTTGACCCATTATAATGAAAACTTAAAGATCCACCATAAAATTGACACATTGTGGGGGAATACTTGATTCATTATAACAAAAAAATTTAAATCCACTATCAAATTGCACATAATGGGATCGAGTTGCTAGTCGGGCATCAACACAGAACCTGTAGAAAAAATAAATAAAAACTAAAATAATATAAATAAATAAAAAGAAAATAAAAAATCAAACATTGGAAAAAAAACATAAAAATTAATAACATGTAAAAAAAAAAAATTAAAAAAAAAAAAAAAAACATGCAAAAAATTCAAATATAAAAAATATTATTAAAAAAATTTAAAAAAAACTAAAATGTATACGAAAAAGCAAAAACAACTTGTAGAAAAAATGAAAAAGGAAAATATTTTCAAAAAAACATATAATTTAAGAAAAAGAAAAATTAACAAAAAAAATAAACATCAAAAACAATTTTTTAAAGTAAAAAAATTATAAAGATACTACAAAATAATAATGATATAATAATAAAATATTATTATTTTTTAATAATTTTAATAAATTAAAATTAAAATTAATAAAAATTAAAAATAAAATTAAAAAAATAAATAAACAAAAATGTAATAAAAAAATTCAATTAAAAAATCAAAATAAAAAAAACTTTGGCCCTGGGGTGGCCTAGGTCGATTCCCAAAATCAACCTAGCTGCCAGGTGGTGGCCTTGGGCTATCAGGGCAATTCTAGGAATCTACCTAGGCTGCCCATTTCGCGGACATGGTCATGCTCAGCTTTGGCCACCCAGGACCTTGGGCATGGGCGGCACCACCCCACCTAGTCTCAAAATTTTTTAATGGGCCACACTTATCAAATGCACATTGTTGCACTATATTAGTCTACATTAAGGAAATTTTGAGGTAAAAAATGGACCCAAAAAAAAAAATTACTAACAAAATAAACCTTAAAACAACCAATAAGATGGAAGATGATGACATCCCAAGAGGTAAATATTTTTGGAGGGAAAATAAGAAATCAACTTTATTCACACCCATATCTTGAGTGTATACATCCAATGAGTACCCACTTTGCATTCTTTTGAGTAGATAAAAATGAAAAAAATGGAAATTCATGAAAAATATGTGTTTCTTTCAAGAAACACATATTTTTCTTGTATTTTATTTTTTTATGGTGTGAGTATATTCAAAAGTATAAAGAGTGGGTATTCATTGAATTTGAAATTTAATTATTCCTTAGCTAATAGGTGTCTACACTTGACATTTGGGTCAACCTATATTGAGATAAGCCAAAATTACTGTTTGGTCAATTTAGTGTGATCTAAATTGCTATTTATATTGTCAACCCGGGGTTCGTAAACTGACGAATTGAGGTGTACTATATGTACTTAGATAACCATTTCCTTAGGCTTTTGTCATTTTAAGCTTTTTAGTTTGTTTTTGGATCTTATTCTTTTCTTAATGTGTGGTGATGAAAGTGAAGTGTGAAGTGTGTGGAGTGTAAATGGTGATGGTTTCTAAACTTGAAAAATGCTCAAAGGAAAGCTTTACAATAACTGAAATGAAACAAATTCTTAAGAGAAAACAAAATGCATCAAAAAGAGAACTAATGGCAACGACCCAATATCCTTGTTGTTGAAAATGAAAAGAAAGAAAAAACTTGAAAAACAACTCAAACTTAAAGTAAAGCAGCTAACTCACACTACTTGAGCTTCTTAGATCCTTTGCCCCTTGGCTCAATCTACTTTGGGGAAGTAATCATGAGCATAACAAGCAATATGATATTTAACTGTTCAAGAAATTAAATTGCATAAGGAAACTAATCATACTACTTGAATTCTTCAAATCCTTTACCCCTTAGCTCAATCTACCTTGGGGAAGTAATCATGAACATAACAAGCAATATGATAACTAAATGTAAAAAGAACTTAATCACACTACTTAGACTCTTTTAGTTCTTTACCATTCAGCTCAATCTACTTTATGGAAAGCAACTATGAGTAAGTAATATGAAAACTAAATCACACTACAGTTATTGATCTTCTGATCTCCTGCTGATATAGTCATTTGACCACAGAAAGAAATCATAAATTGTTAAGCAGTATGACATCTAATTAGCAGAAAAAGAAATAAACAAATAACAACTTGAAAAGGACAAATGTTGAATGTAAATTGCAGAAAATAAAGGTTAGCAGGAAGGACAAGATGATCACATATGCCAAAAGTTATTAAAGAAAATGAAAGATTGTCCGGGTTGCCTAAGAGAACCTGCAAAAAGCACTGATCAGTTTACAAAGATAAAGATATGAACAGCAAAAACATAAAGCAACATATTATGTACAAGCTAACAATAAAACAAAAGCATAATGAAACTAAACAAATACTTTACAGGGCTTCAGCATGCAGGGGCCCTCTGCCACTTCAGCCAATCAAATAATCACAAGACTATTTTCAGAAAGGTCTTCTCATGTATTTAAATCAACAACATATATAACAGTGGGGTGACAAAATAACCAGCAGTGTGCGGAAATTACATAATAGTTCAGAATTTCTATGCATCAAAATTCTCTCTACAGCATTTGACAACGCGTTATTTATAATGTAAAAATTCTACAGTTAACTGATCAACTACTATGCTATTAACTGCGTGCCATAGACACGTAGATCTCTTGAGCCGAGATCTAGTGTAACTGTCGTTATGCTTCTTAAATCTTGGAGTGGTTGGCTGTTAGATTCATTGTTCAAGAACAATCCTCAGGTGCATTGGAGCCTCCGTGAGCTGGGAACTAGGCCACGTATCATTCACGTGCCTATAACAGTGGCGTGCCACCGCTGGACTCTTTGGTTGGCCACGTCTTTGACTTTGGTTGACCGCGGCCTCTAATGGGTGATTTGGCCGGTTCGAAGGGACACAATCCATGTACATGCCATCTGGAGCTTACCCATGTAGCTCGTTCCTTCAGAAGACACCTGGAGCACAGATTTTAACAAAATAGCTCCGGAATCCTGTGCTGGCTGCGGAAACTGACAAGTTTCCGCAGCTACATGAACAAAAGACTAAACCAAACAACAGACATCAGTATAGTTAGAAAACAATATAAACAGTCCTTTTTAAACTATAATGCAATGATTCAACCACTGGATGAGTGAAGTGAGTGGAGAATGAGGGTTAAGAGGGTGTGTAGGAATGTGCAAGGTTGAGGCTCAACATACCCCCACTGTGAAGGTGTTGCATGTCCTCATGCAACCAAAATTGAGTGATTTCCCTTTTAATCTACATGCTCTGAGGCCTCTGCAAGGACATCTAGTCCTTTTTCTTTTTCCTTGATGCCATCATCATCATCATCCTTGGTTTTCTAACGAGACATTTAAACTTGAGGTTAATTAGAGCCCTGCTTAGCTTTTTGCATCTCTTTTTCAGTCTTCTATTCTTCTTCTGCCACAGTCCTAAATCGAGCATCGTATTATCATGGACCATTTTGTCTACTTTACCCTGCTCTTTGAGTGTTTCATTTTCTTGTATTATGTGTCTATTTAGGACTTCCAGTTCAAACACTTCTTATTTTAGAGACTGAACCTGTGCATCAAGTGGCAGAGAAGTGCTAGGTCCTGCAGCTGATTTCTCTAGGGATTCCAGGTAATTGTATACCTCTTGCTGATTAGGATCCAGATCAGGTGATTTTCTCTGTTTGAACTCAAAATCTTGTGGAGGAGGATTGCCTGCTCCTTCTTGCTGAAAAGGACTTTCCTCTCATGGAGGGCTTGTGTCAAGGCTTAGCTGTTCTAGAGATTTCTCAAGTATTTCTTCACTCAAGTCAATAATGTGGGACTGATCTCCCTTTGTTTTCTTCCATTTTCCTTTTAACCGAGAGCTTCTTCTCAAGGATGAACTCACAACTGTCTTTTCTGCACTCTGTTTCCCTTTCTGCTGTTTCTTGGCCAAGGCAGCAGCTTTGAGATCCACTAGCCTTTCTGACAGAGGCTGGTAGTCCTCTTCCAAGGATTTTTCAGGTGATGGAGAGACTTCTTGAGTGGTTATTTTGCCCTTCTCTTTCTTTTGTTTCTTATTCTTGGGCTGGTCTTCTTCCTCTTTTTGGGCAGTCTCTTCAATTTCTTTAAGAGGGGAGTCTTGGGCTATGACATTTTTATCCCTCCTCCTACTTTTCCTTGGGTTTTTTGATGGACTACTTCTAGAGGCTTCAGCTGGATCTTGAAAGTAGTTTCTTGTGAGAAATTGTTCCCAAGTATCCTTAGATTTCTTTAACTGCTCCTCAATCAGAATTCTTATGAGCCCATGATGATAGAGATGTGGCTCAATGTTTCCTACATGCTTTTGAACTGTAACACTCATCTTCTTTAAACTTACTAGCAGAAAATGTGGTAAATTAAGAACATGTCCATCTATAAAATTCATCATTAACCTCACATGGTACATGTACATAGAGCCAAAACGGCCCTCACATGTAATAAATTTCTGTATAACCAACAATAAACCATACCATTCTTCTTTCAATACATGCACAGGGATACCTCGGGTGAATACTGTGGTATCCATACCTTGATTTCGCAGCATCGTTCTCCAGATTTGGTCATCTACGCTCCTATTTTTGAACCATCTTTCTCCATCTTGAGGTAGGCCTGTAGCTGCTGCTATTGTGGCCTCGGTAACCGCAAACTTTAAGTCTCCCACCTCTATTGTCTGTCTGTTAAAGGACCTTGCAAAGGTTTTAGTCACTTCCTTATTATACCCTTTGAATTTCTGAATAAATCGGAGCCATTTGGCTTTCTTTAATAACTCCTTGACTTGGGGATAACCTTCTAAGTATTTTGATCCTTCCAGCTCGGCTCTCAGCAGTTTTCCCATTCTCGGCTTTAAATTCACTGAGGTTTTTTTATCTACGTATGAGGGTTAAGGAAGAATGGCTTTGTCACAGAGTTTTTAGGAGAGACTATAGCAGCTGTAATCGGGGTTTAGGACGGCTGCAGTGGATGTAGTCAAAGCATCAAGAAAAACGTATTGACTGCAGTTGGAAACAGAGGGAATGCTCGGAGCACAGGAAGAACAACAAGTGAGCAGGGGTGACCGTGATTGAATTTATAAAATGAACATGAGTATATGCGGGGATTATGATATGAGTGGAGTAACGGCTTGATTTTCCCGAGTTAGGTGACTGTATGTGAGGTTTACATGTCTCAAGTAGACGGCTGCGAGAATTATGGCTTGTAAGAGCCGTAATACAATAGGTCACGTCTTAGGAGTACGAGTCATAAATAGAAGTATAGTCATTTTTGAGTTTGAACTCAGGTAATCATAAGACCGTTAGGGAGAGTGAATGCGAGGTGTATGGGATGGTATTGTAGGATAGGAATGGTAGTGGGTGGATAATTAAATCATCGCACATAGAAGAACCGATCATGGGTTAATAACTATAGATAATGATGACTTGAAGTGTTGTTTGATTGAGAGTTTTGATCATACCTTTGGACACTTGTCATTCTTTGCTTAAGATTTCTAACCAGTTTCTCCTTTTTGATATTTTGATGATGCCCCATGTCCTTAGCTCACTAACACCTACATTGAATGCTTTTGGCACTAACAATTGATTTTATTTTGAAAACAGAGTGATGTTGGCTGCGCAAATCGTTTCTGGCTGCGGAAACAGGTTCCAGCTGCGGAAACGGTGGCCAGCTACGGAAACTGAAACAACACCCCCTGATCTGCACAAAGATAGTTTAGAGGAAAATAGCTAAATGAAAATAGTCCTGAAAGGGGACTTTATTGATGAAATGGAATGGAATGAAAATGGAGTGAGAATGGAGTGAGAATAATGATGAAAATGAAATGGAAGTGGAATGAAAATGGAATGAGTGGGTGAGATGGAATGAAGATGGAAAGAACATGAGAGGAGATTTTTTTTTTTGGAAAATATGGAGTGTTAGGTGCCCCTCATTTTCACTCCATATTTTCTGTATAAGACTGCCAATCCATGATTGGTTTTCAGGCTTATACATTTTTCTTTTCCTTTTTCTTTTTTTTTCTTCTTTTTTTTTTTTTTTTTAGAAACCACAAGAAACCAAGATCAGGCTGATGGGGGAGAAGGATTCTTCTCCACCAACCTTATTGCAGAATTCTCTTGGAAGATTTTGAAAAACTCTTCTCTGGAAAGTGGCTTATGATAAACTTTCAATCGGTGGTCATTCACAATAAGAGGAGTCTGAGATTCATCAATGGTCTTGATTCTTACCGCTCCATTGTCAAGACTTTATCAATCTCATATGGCCCAAGCCAATGAGGCTGAAACTTTCCTTTGAAGTCTTTAAACTTGGAATCAAACAGTAAGGCCCAATCTCCTT
>APFE031459887.1:0-23038 GCA_000404065.3 Pinus taeda | reverse complement strand
CCAAATTCCTACCCTGACATATGGATCAAAAAGTCTCAATCTAAAAAAGTTCTTATCGTTAAAATAAAAACTCATAATTAAAAATATTATCCATCTGGACTATTTATAATCATGAAGATAATTATATTATGTCTTATATCCTATATTATAGTTCATAGTTAGATTTGTAATGAGACTTTAAAAAAAGTATTGAAGATTTAAAAAGGAAAAAATATATTTTATTTTTAATATTTTAGTTAGTTAAATATACTAAATTTTAAATTATACGTATATAAGTTTATTAGGTATTTTTGATTAATTAATTTACATTTAAAAATTAAAAATGTATTTTAAATTTATTCTATTATTATAATTTAATATTTAAATTATTATACTATTAATTTAATACTTAAATTTTAATCTCAAAAATCTATTGCATAAATTTATAGATTAATTATTTTTCCCATATGATATAATTTTAAAGTTTTTGCCAGTTTCATGCCTCTCAACGCTAAAACATTAAATCACTCTTTAATCTGGAAATTTCATATGTTTTATTATTAGAAAATTTTCTCTCTAGTATTTATATATATATTATATATATATATATATATATATATATAATATATATATATTATTTTAAATTTTAAATAAAAATAGATTATTAAAAATAAAAAAAAAATTTATGGCCGTCGATGATAATGTGTTTTGTTAAAAAATTCTATGCTGAAAATGTCACTTATTGAAAATTTTGTAGGTAAAAATCTAGTCATGGTAAGGGCTAGTGTGGCCTAAGCCGAGTGGGATCCTCCTATGATTTTGACAACTTAATGCCCCTACGTCATGGCTACTCAAGCCATTGGTTAAGTGTGTGATTCATCTCACCACTCACTTTACCTAGGAAAAACAAGTTGAAAAACAATTTATTTAAATTATTTTTTCAACACACACACACATATATATATAGAGAGAGAATTTGAATGTATATATATTAACTATATATTTACTTTTTGGACATTGCAAAGACTGGCAGCTAGGGTTTTTGGTTTTGGGCTACAGGTTCTCATCTTTCTCAAAGTAATGAAGGTTTTATTACTTTTTACCCTAATTTTCTTGGTAAATCACTATTCAAAAGTTTTCGTCATAGGTTTGGCCAACAATTTTTCCCCATAATTAGTCTCAAGGTTTTTTGCCGACAACATTAAAACTGCACTTCCGTTGTGGCAGAAGGGGATGACGTGGGTTGGGTAGGAGTTTTATATGGACAATTACTTGTCCCCTTCACAAATGGAAGATGAGGAATTGTTTGGCTACAATCTTAACAAAAATGACAATGAGGACATTTGGGTTCGGTCGCCAAACCAAGCAGACAAAAGTAGTAAGAGAAAGGGGAGCTTGGATTAGGAGAGTGTTTCCTCTAGTAAGGGTGTATATTAGGTATCAGAGAATTACCCACTTAGTGGTTCGTAATAACTTACCCCATTGGTACTGACGTTGGGCTTGGAAACTGTATGGAACTCTAGCACTAATGAGAAAGTATTGGGACAAGGTTTCATTGGCCACTAATGGAGAACTGTGGACACAAGTTTCCTAATGCAAGAATTTTTATCTTCCTCAACCTGCGCAGAAGGACTCAGACCCTTCTTTTCATCATAAAACCTTATCCCATTCGAGTGTTTTAGAACAAGTGAAGGAATCCATCTTGCAGAGGTACAATTTCCCCATCCCTCCAAGGTACATCTTTCCAATCGCTTCCAAGTAGGTTTTTGCATGAACTAATAGTTTCGACAGAGGAGGCAAGTCGAAACAAAGGGGGAACACATAGAAACCCCTCAAACATGAAGCTTATAATATTTTCAAAAGGAGAAGTGCCCCAATATATAGTTCGAGAAGCTTTAGGAAAGCAGAAAAAGAAAAACCAATGAATAAATGAGGTAAGAACAGAAAGGGTGTCTTTGGTTGTGGGGGGAGACATAGTTGTGCATCAAGCCTAAGATCTAACTAGGAAATTATTTGTTGGAAGGGTGTGAGGGTAGAAATTCGGTACTCCCTTCCTCAGAGCATGGGATAAGGAAGGGGTGAAATCGATTGTCAAAAACCCTTTGGTGGTCGACGCTTTGCTTCCATGGTGGATACATTTGATATTCCAGGATGAGGATGATGCAAAATTGGTATTTACAAAGCAAGAGTGCTCGAACATTGTGTCTATATGGGCAAGAATTCCAGATCTACCATTCCATATTTGACATGACCTTGTCTTCCTTGATATATGGAATACAATGGGGACTTACCTATAGCATGATCATTCTTATTTGGCTCTGGGGGACAAGTCAATGTCGTGAATCTTAATAAATATCGACCTCAAGGGAGGTTTGGCTGGGGAGATGGTTATTGGTTAGGAGGAGGACAAACCCCTAGTTTTAGACTACAAAGACATACCATTTCTATGTAGGATGGAGTCATCAACATGGGCATAGATTGTATGGCTACATTTCAGAAGAGAGAGAACAAAACCCTTGGTGTAGTTCAGACTAGAGGCAAACCTAGCACTTTGTCATGTCCCTTCCTAAATTAATTTGGAACAAGATTAATTATTGCATTTTGGGGCCAATTTTGGAGATAGTGGGGCCCATTTGATTTTATTAGGAGATTAGACTTAGGAAAAGTTATTTTTAGTGTGGTTAAGTTACACATGGGGGGCCACTCACACTAGGGAAATATACACTCCCTAGTTTGATTTGCATGGAGGTGGTTAAGTGAGGGCCCATGATGGAGGTAAAATTGGAGACGAAATCTATATAAGGAAGTAAAATCTCCTCATTTAATTCCTATTTTAGGTATATCGATTTCTCTTTGGTTGCTTGAGCTGATCAGTCAATTCACTTGTTGTTCAACATGATTTCTTCAAGCGTAGAGCTCACCCTTTCTTCAGGGGACTTCGAGTGACACCCTAGGAAGGTTTTTCTTCATTCTTCCGGAGGAGGATTTCATTGTGATTTCTAGCAATCGCATTCATCTCCACGTGATGCGTATTACTAGAGGACGCAATAAAGAGGAGGTCGAGTTTGCTTGTGGTGTATTGCAGTGGAGTTTGGTTGGGAGATTTTCCAAAGAGGAGCAATAGGAGGCTTGCTGTCATTTTGGAGAGTTTGGTAGTTGTAGGAGAGTGCTTCTTTGCAGTGTGACTTTCACACTTCCTGGGCCAGTGCTGAAGCAACACTTGGTACACACATGGGAGGTAGAGTATCAGCCTTTAAGGCTTAAATTTGTTGGGGAAATTAAGGGAAACATTTGGGGAGGAGATTGCTTCATTTTCGGAGCTTGGGAGGAGGATTTCATTGGGGTTCCTTGCAGGCTGTATTCTTGAGCTCCTTGGAGGGCATAGGGCCTATTGGAGGCCGAATTCAGGAGATTGGATTCAGACCAAACCCTTTCTGGGTATTTGTGGGTTTTGGTCAAGGAGATTGGGGCTAAAGTTTTAGCATTTTCTGAGCACCATAGATAGGGTTTCTTGCAGTTCCTTTCTAGTCATCACTGTAGTTTCTAGGGGCAACACAGAGCATTAGAGGAGCACTCATTTCCAGCTTTGAGATTATTGTTTTATCACCTGGGTTTTGTCAAGATTTCCCTTTAGGCAAGCCCATGTGCATTTCTCCATACTATTGTACTTTCTCCATTTCATTAATAAAAGGACTTATTTGGTTCTCACTTCTCAAGTTTAATGAGCATTTGTTGTTTGTTTTAATTTCCCGTGTTACAAATCAGTTTTGTTGTACATATCATGGTTTATTTAAGTTTGGAACATTACACACCTTGTGGCCATCCCATAAAATATAAAATTTAATAAATATAACAAAATGAATTTTTTTGGAAAGGAATTTTTTTTTGGATTCTTTAAGAGGAAGTGTTTAATTAGAACATTAAACATCCCATAATTCATTGTTATTTTACAGATTAAATTTAACATCCCATAAGTCATTGTCATTTTACACTTTAAGGTTAGAAGTATGTACATAATTTGTTAGTTGTGCAAATGTATAGAATAGCACATTTGTGGAATACTCTTTGATATGTTTGTTCTTCAAGGAGTTAAAAACATATAGAGTATTAAAATGACACCTTTGTGGAATGCTCTTTGATAACTTTGTTTATTAAGGAGTTAAAAATATATATTAGTTGCATAAATGTATGAAATGATACATTTATGGAATACTCTTTGATGTGTTTCTTCTTCAAGGAGTTAAAAATATATAGAATATTGGAATGACAAATTTGTAGAATACTCTTTGATAAGTTTGTTTATTAAGGAGTTAACAATATATAGAGTATTATTTTGTTTATTTTTTAAGAAATGAAGATTTTGAATTATTTTTTAATTATGAATTATTTTTTGTTAATTGAAGTTATGTTAGGTAAAATTACTAGAAATTTAAATTAAAAATATATTATTATATTTATATATATAGTATATATAATTGATATACATTCTTAAAAATTGTAATTTATTATTTCATTTTGATAAAATAAAATAAAAATTTGTAAGGTTGCCAAGGCTCCATCCTCATCATGTCTAATATATCACCCCGATCAGGGTAAGGAATTGTACCGATTACTTCACATCAAGGAGTTCCTTAATAGAGAACCCGATCACCATTTATCCAATACCCCATGGAAATTTTGATAAAAAATATATTTTACATAAAGAATAAGAAATAAATTAGAATGACTATTTTGAATATCAAAGGATTTTAGCTTGAGTAGTTTAGTGAACAATTTTGAACTAGGCTTTTTGTGTATTTATGAAATAAAGAAAGAAATATTATATAAAATAAATAAATTAAAAATAATAATTATAATAAATAATATACATTAAAACTAATTTTAAAACATATAATTATTAAATATATTTTTTATTTTTTTATATTAAACATATGTCAAGATAAAAAGAACTAGCTATATTATTATTTTTATAAATTTTTGTTGGGTAGTTTCCCCAATGGTGATGGCGGAGCAGGTTGATTTGTGTGATGCGATGATCGCATGATGAAGGGCTTGATGAATGAACAAGTGACATAAGGCATTTGACCATCTAGCAAGATCGAGGAGAAGAGATCATTTATGTAAGTTGGCTCGCGAGCCTTCTCTAGGTATGATGGTCTTTGTGAGGCACATTTTCCTTGTTGTGAAGCGAGTTATGGGAGTTGGTGTAGTAGAGGGTTTGAGATTTAAATAGGAACAGGGGCCTTTCCTATGTCTGTGTTGTTGGGAAACTTCTCTAGTGGTGCTTTGGTTCAATATGGTTGTGCCAAGAATTGGATGAGTAATATAGTTGTCTTTGGTAGGTTTGGGACCTGGGTTCGGGTGTGGATTATTTGCAACTCCAAAGTGGCGAGGAGGTATCTTCAGGCTTAAAGGCTTGGATTCCCTTTACATGCAGCTGGTCGTAAGAGCGTGGAAAGGTGGTAAGTATGCGAGGCACCGCTCTTGTACTTGGTCTTGTGGCATTAGTCATTTTTTCTATTTATTTCCATACTAAGGGTGGTAGAGGTGTCATTTGGTGTTCGGTCGATGGTGTGTTTGTGGAGGAGTGTTCTACTAGCCTGGAAGTCAAGATTGGGTGACTAGGGTCTATTCTTAGGGGGAGGTGGGTGCCCGGAGTCTCTATTTTACAGGGTGTAAGCATTTTTCTTCTTGGGAACTCCTATGAGGAGCTTGAGAGGGCTCTCAAGCACCTCCGCCTCTATGAGGACCTCTTGATTCAGTGGAGGGATAGGCTAGGGGCAGAGGGAAAGGAGTGTGTTTGGGGCAGATGGGAGAAAGCAGTTAGCAGTGGTGGAGAAGACTAGGTTTTGGAGTGAGTGTAGTATTAGGGCTTCGTTTTTATGTATAGGTTGGTGGTATGGAAGGGGGATCAACCTTAGTTGTTTGTCTATTTCGATGTGTAGCTTCCATATCTAAGTGCATATACAAAAACTACGCATATACAAAACATGAATTCCATATATGTGCATATTTTATATATGCACATATATATATAAGCGTGCATATACGGAAGTTGGCTTCTGCATATATGCAGATTATGTAGATGCACATGTACATAAATGGAAGTCATCTTCCGTATATGCATAACTTTTGTAATGTGGTTTATAACGTGATACCTAAAATCATTGCAGATTGGATTATGCCTGCACTTTGTAAGCATATCATAATGAAACAATCTAACTTCCTAGAAAATCATCATATTCATGATGCCATTTCTATCACTCATAAGTGTTCACATTCTATAAAAGTAAGACAAATGGGGGATTATCTTTTGAAAGTAGATCTAGTCAAAGCCTATGACTGTATGGATTGGGAGCTACCTAGGCTTATTTTGCACAAAATATAATTTGAGGCAAAGGTGGTTAAATGGATCATGGTGTATGTTACTTCGGCTCATCTAGCATGTGTTACTTCGCCTCATATAGAGGTCATTATAAACAAGCTTCTGACTAAGTTCTTCAAGTCATCCAAAGGATTGAGACAAGGGCATGCCTTATCCCCTCTTTTACTTCTGATAGAGATAGATGGCCTCATTAGGAGGATCTAGGATGCTATAAATGGGGGTATTACTTTTAATTGTAAGTTGCCTGGAAATGTGTCTAGCACATTTAATGTTTTTAGATGACGTTCTTCTACTTGGAAAGGGATCTCTATTGGAATGGAAAAAAAAAAATCACATTATGGAGAAATTTGGGGAAGCTTTTTGATTTCTGATGAATGTTGGGAAGTCTGCATTGTATGCACTGGAACTGGAATCATCCTTTACCAGGGAGATTGTAGCCATATTTAGGGTGTAGTCACTCCCATTAGATGATGGATTCATATGTTTTATGCTAAGTGGCATGACACTTTGCCTAAATTTGGTGGCGAGGGAAAGAGAGGAGGAGAGAAAATGTCCTGACCACTAGTATGGGGACAAAAATATAGAATAAGAGGGGCATAAAAGGGAATATAAAGACCCATGGTGAAGGATGCATTCAACTTAATAGAATCTACAAAGACTTCTAAAGGTTAACAAATTGATTAGGAATTGAAAATGGAGGGGAAATGATCATCAAAGTACCTTCAAAAAAATTTGTTGCACTAAGTAGAGCCAAGTCTTCTTGTCTTCAACAAACTTCCACTCTCAAGAAACATTGATCCACTACAATATAGCAAGGTGCTAAGTTAGACTTTATAACCCCCTACTCTTGAATGAATTCCTTCTACACAAGTCCACTTGTCTGAACTACACCAGGGGTTTTTTTCTCCCTCTTTTTAAATGTAAGCATATAATCTCTAACCATGATGATGACTCCCTCCTACATCAAAATGGTATGCCTTTGTAGTCTAAAACTAGGGGTCTGTCTCCCTCCTAACCAATAACCAGTCGAAATTTATTAAGATTGACACCATTAACTTGTCTCCTATAGCCAAATAAGAACCATCATGCTATAGGTAAGTCCCCAGTGTATTATGTATGTCACGGAAGAAAAGTTCGTGTCAAATATGGGATGGTAGATCTAGAATTCATGCCCATATAGGCTCAATATCCAAGCACTCTCGCTTTGCAAAGGCCACTTTTCATCCTCCTCATCTTGGAATATGAAATTTACCTAGCCCTGAGCCAAAACATTGACCACCAAATTTTTTTTTACAATCAATTTCACCTCTTCCTTTGGCCATGCTCTAAGGAAGGGAGCGTTGATTTTCTACCCTCGCACCCTTCTAACCAAAAATTTCCATGCTATATCTTATGCTTGATGCATAACTACATTTAGCCCCACAACCAAATACACCCTTTCCATTGTTACCTGCTTTATACATTGGATTTTCTTATGCTATCCCAAAGCTTCTTAAACTAGCTATTGAGGCACTTATCCTTTTGAAACTACTATAGGCTTCCCGTTTGAGGGGTTTTCATATGTTCCCCATTTTTTTAGACTCACCCCCTTTGTCAAAACTTTTAGCTCATGCAAAAAATTACTTGGAAGGGATTGAAAATATGTACCTTGGGGGGGTGGGGAAATTGAAAGTATCTCTGTGGGATGGATTCCTTCACTTGTTCCAAAACCCTCAAATAGGGTAAGGTTTGATGATGAACTAAGCTCTATATTTAGAATTGAGCTCCCCACTAAGAGGAAGTTGGATGGGGGGTTTTTTGTATATGTGTTGCTTCTGTATATATATTGAATTCCATATATGCACCACTTCCATATATAGAAGAGAGCTTCCATATATGTGTTGATATATAGAATTCAGGCATATATTAAAACCAATTATGTATATGTGTTATTCATGTATATGTGTGCATATACAAAATTTTCTTCCATATATGCACACTTAAATAGAAGATACAAATGAGTGTGCTCTTCCCTATATGTGTACTTCCATATATGGATGTATATAGGAAATATACTTAACCATGCATATATCAAAGTGTAAGCACGTATATGGAAGTTGACACATATATAGAAGAACTGCACATGTAAAGAAAATCCTCAAATCCTTAATGTTCCTAGCCCCTACATTGTGGAATATATGAATCAAGCCCCAATAATGGAAGTAGACCTTTCAGAGGTTAGTGATCTTCATACAAGTTTCTAATCCCAGGCAATTATATGCAGATTTAATGGTTTTTTGCCAAAACCAATGGATTTATTTCAATGGGTTTTTTCTAATTAGATTGTAAACTATGATATTCATTTATGTTCCAAGGGATTTTTCATTGTAAAATTTGAAATACTGAAGGACAGGGATTTAGTCTTTAGAGGGGGCCTATGGTTTTAGGTAATGCAAGTTTTTTTATGACCCTATGGTTCCTGGATTTTGATGCCAATGCAATGGTGGTTTCCAAAATGCTAGTGTGGGTCAGATTGCATAATCTCCCTCTACATTTTTTGTATCATAAAGTCCTAGACGGAATTCGAAATAAATTGGGTAGTACATAAAAAATGGACACACAAATATTTGAAGAAGCAATTTTTACTTTTGCTAGAATTTTTATGGAGGTAGACCTTAACAATGGTTTACCTGATTACATTCATCTGATACATAACAATTAATGTTGGACCCAAATTCTAGAGTTTGAAAATACCACATTTAGATGATGTATTTGATTACAAACATGACACTTACAAAATATGTTCCCTCGAGAAAAGAAACATCCAATAAGGAAAAACAAACAAGCCAAAATTCCCAAGGGATGAAATTTTCAAGAGAAACACCTCTCTGAAGAATTGCTCGAAGAGGAACTGGGTAATCCCATTAATGTAGAAAATCAAAATCCACAAGAAATATTTTCATACGTAGTATATAGATGGCATGGCCTTAGCCAACATGTGGGCCCCAGTAGACATGGTGATATAGATGCCATGGTAGGTGGCTTTAGGTGGCAGAGGACGTCAACATGGCAGCCAAAGGTGATGACATGTGACGATATTTTTTTACACTTTTAGGTGGCCAATTGGATGGGTGGTAGATGGCACATGAAAGTATCAAAGAATGAAACATGGAAATGTGATGACTTGGAAGATTAGTTGGTAGTGACATGGAAGAGATGTTGTGGCAGTGACATGGAAGACATGACATGGGAAGCAAACTAAGTGGAGAGTTTCGATTGGTTCTCGAAGTATTGACATGGCAGCTCCTAAAGTCTCAAGAATCACGCTAGGGATTGGTCTGGTAGAAATTTTCTTTTCATTTTATTTTTCTCAAGTAGGGACTATAGGGTAAAAATAAGAAATGGGAAATACTTTTTGGAATTAGGATTTCATGGTTAATGAGTGTTGGGAGAACTGATACTAATAGAAAAAATTATGAAGAAATAGCACGCAATGCATGTAATACTATACTTTTTTCTATCTAATTTTTTTTAGAGAAAAAATGATTGCTAAATATGAAAACGTTAACAGATACCTAAAAAAGAAAACATCAAAAAATAAGGAAATGTATTACCAAGATTCACATTCCCTATACTAGGCCATTCAGGAATCATATCGTCTAGGGGTGCAACCATCATGGACATGAGCTTGAAGAAAATATCTCTATTCATCAAAACCAAAAGAATTTGGTTGAGGTTCTAATTTCAATGTTAGGACAAGAGTATGTTAATTCATTTTGTAATGAAGACAGTGGAGGATGAGAGGAGGTAGGGGAACCTTCTCCTCTTTGAAGGCATGATATTGTCTTTGAGTTCCATCGGAACAAGAAAGAGAAGTTGGCATAAAATATTTTTTGTTTTTAGATTGTGGATTGTTATAATCATCACTAATAAGCTTTGATTCAAATTGCTCTAGGGAAAGTCGAACCAATTTTGCACACTTTCCTCACAAATAATTCCAATCCACATATCTCTCAGGAAGATTGCTTCTATATCTATGTGCATATATATAAGTTGTGCACATATGGAAGCCATATTATATATATGCATGTTTCCATATCTATGTGCATATATAAAGGTTATGCATGTATGGAGACCATCTTCCATATATGCGCGCTTCTATACATATGTGCATATATAGAATCCATGCATATACCGGATTAATCTTTTGTATACGTGCTTATTTTGTATTATATATTATATATATATATATATATAATATTATATATATATATGTATATGTATATGTATATGTATATGTATATGTATATGTATATGTATATATGTGCAAATTCTGTATATACACATATATATAGTAGCCATCTTCCATATATGCACAACTTCTATACATGCACATAGATATGCAAGCGTGAATATACAGAAGATGGCCTCCATATATATTTGCATATACAAAACCTGCATATATACGGAAGCCATATTCCGTATATGCAATATTCTATATGGAATCCAACTTCAGTTCCTCATTGGAGTAGGAGTTCCTCAAAGAGGAGGGAAAATATGTATTTATATACATTCACATAAATACGAATGCATGCGTATATGGAATATAGCTTCCATATAAATGTGTATATACAAAAGTTGCACATATATGGAAGAAATATATACAGAAGTGTTCATTTATGGAAGTTGACTACTGTATATATAAAAACCATCTTCCATACATGCACGCTTCCATATATATGTGCATGTATATAGAAGTTGCGCATATAAAGAAGCATCTTCCGTATATACATAACTTCTATATAGATACATATATATGGAAGAATGTATAGACAGAGGGTAGATATGTGTTTCTATACATGCACATAAATATGGAAACATGCATATACAAAATATAGCTTCCCTATATATGTGCATATATAGAAGCTACACATATAAGGAAGCAATCTATATAGAAGCGTGCATATATTGAAGCTTACTTCTATATATATGAAAGCCATCTTCTGTATATGCTCGCTTCCATATAGATGTGTGTATATATAGAATTTGTGCATAGAAAGAAGCATTTCCATATATGCACAACTTCTATATATACATACATATATATGGAAATGTGCATATACGAAATTTGGCTTCCGTATATTTGTAACTTTTGTATATCGACAACTTCTATACATGCACATAGATATGGAAGTGTGCATATATGGAAGGTGTCTTCCATATACATGTGAATATACAAAAGCTACGTATGTACAGAAGCCATCGTCCATAAATGCACTCTTTTATACGGAATCTGACTTCACTTCCTCATTGGATCTAGAGTTCCTCACAAAGGAGGGCAGAGGAGTTAGGAGATTCAAAAGGTAGCCAAGAAGGTCACACTTCCCAACTATGATGTGTTAAACAAGAGTTCAACCAAGGCGTGGGTTCAAAACTTAGACGCTTACCTCCACCTAAAACCCATGTGTGAGATACGCTATCTGGTTTGGTAGGTTATACTTGGAGGGGGATGCATAGGAGTGGTGGTATCATGGGTTGATCACACTACGGAACATTCATATCACCCAAACATAGAGTTTACTAGATGATTGATCAAGAGGTTTGACAGGAAGGACCTGTTGAAGAAAATGTAACTAGGTTCGATATTTATACATGCAATTTTGATCTTTGTACTTGTAAAGAAAATAAATATTATTTTTATAAATCATATGAATGAGTTTCTTTCTCATTACATAGGTCTAAGAAATTCAAAGAGTCAAAATCATGAGCTCTTCTTGACCATATTTGTAATGTATATGAAGCTACCTAGTGTCTAAGAATAGCCCTCCAAGACCATCATAATCCTCCTGAAGACAAGAAAGAAAAACGATGGAAAACTCTATCACATTGGCCAGTAAAATAATTTAAATTGAAATCATGTCAACTAGAAAAGGAGACATAATGGATCACCTGGTTACGTCAGCTCATTATGGAGGCATGACCACCATATATACCCACCTACGGTCACCACAAATGGGAGCAATAGAATCTCACATTCTCTCTTAAATAACTTGGATAAGAACACGGTCTACAACTTCACATGTCTTGAAGAAGTACACTCTCGGATAGGATAGTTAGGAGCAGAATCTCAATGATAAGGTACAATGATACCTTCATATTCCACTCTGAAATCTTGGTCAAACTCAAGGTGTTGAAACTCGGATGGATATAGGTATGTGTCTCTTCACATAAGGATCATACTTTGAATGGAATGACTGTGATTTCAAATAAGTACTATTGTAATGGTTACATTCTCGGCATAAGTCTAAAGATAAGGGTCTCGGTGCTACTCTCTACAGTCATAACCTTAATCATAGTTATGATCTCAATGATGGCTTTGTCTCGAGGATATAATCCCATTTGTAGAAATCTCATTTACATAATGATGATCTCAATAAGCTGCAAAGAACCAAGTAAAATAGAGATATGGTGCAACAGTTTTTCTCTCATAAATATCTTAGTGATGTTGCAGTAGTAGTGGATGTTTCAGTGATGCAATGATGACGATGATCTCAGTAGTATGAAGAAGAGGATTTATGGCTTGGTCTTGGAGTGGCACAATTAGTCAAAGGTCATGGTCTTGGTGTTCGTCAATTGCAATCTATATAAGAAGAACTTTATGTGGGTTTTCCTTTCCAAGAGGGAGAGGTTGTGGCCCTGGTAGAATGCCAACTTGTCTCTTTGTTATGATAGTTATTTAATGAATAAAAGAAGACACACTAATGTTAACAAGCTAAACATTAATAGTTATCGTGTAAAGAGGACTCTCACTAACACCGTGCCCTAGATTATTCAACATGGAATCAAAGATATGGTTGCAGTCTAAGTAAGGGAATAAAAGAGACACTTAAGGATCAGTTTCAAGAAGGACATCAGAACAAGTTGAAGGAATTGAAAGATCAAGTCTTCAACAAAACAATATACAACAGCAAGACAAGTCAATATCAATCTCAATTAAGGTGAAGGAGGACTTCTCTGCAACTTCGTATGAAGAACATAATTCAGATATCACACCACTAAAATCTTTGTGGTAATCATGGTGACACCCTTGTATATATCTTAGAAATATCGGTACAAGAAGGAAACACTATGTTTTATCATACTAGACAGTATTATGGAAGTCTCTGTATAAAAAGGAAAAACACAATCGCTACA
This sequence comes from Pinus taeda, assembly GCA_000404065.3. Taxonomy (NCBI): domain Eukaryota; kingdom Viridiplantae; phylum Streptophyta; class Pinopsida; order Pinales; family Pinaceae; genus Pinus; species Pinus taeda. The sequence continues at coordinate 9,501 of APFE031459887.1, read as the reverse complement.
TAACAGTGATGACGAGGATATCAGGGATCCCACATTAGCATACACAGGCTCGGTACAATCCGAATCGAGAAATTATCATTGTAACACACTATGTAGTCCTGATCTTAAGAACAAATATGATGATTATGGTATGATGAAACAATCATGATCTTAGCGAATATAGATAGGTACAGAACTCATGAAGAATTCAGTAATATAATAGTGCAATGATGTTGCAACATTAATGAAGCTTGGGTGAGTCTCGCATAGATGAAGAGGATCACTTAAGCACTCATGGTATCGACATAAATTATAAGTCTTGATGCTAAATTACAAGAGTAAATCTCGAGTTCCTTACTACCATGATCTCAGTCAAACAAAATATTGTTGAAGAAGACAATCTCTTTATACACAATTTAGTTACTATCTCTATCTATGTTATTGAATGGAAAGTTCGGGCTCACATCACAGTGCCTCTCTTCATACTAAGTATGTATAGTGCTCATAAGTATAATTTCATAGCTATATACTTTTCACAATTTCGAATCTTGTTTATAAACATAGCATGATGCTTGATGCCTGGATCAGAGTATGAATTTGTTGATGATGAATGTAATAAGGTCCACTTGTGGGATGACACTATCACGATCATGTCAATAATGTGTTCAAATATAGGAGTCAAAATTACCAAGAATATGAATTAGCAATCAATATGATCTCAAGATCATAAAGTAGTTTCGATGATGACAAGATAAAAAATATCATGGTGCTACAAAGTCTCCAAAGAAGTCTTGGTAAAAGGATACTATCAGATCATGATGGGCATCTCAGGAAAAGGAAACATCAAGGTGAAGATCTCCTCTTCACATGCCAAGTAATTATCTCTTATGTTTAATCAATTTTTTATTTAATGACTTCTGTTTGCAAGGGAATGAAAATGCTAGAGGATAGTCATAATCCTCATAACAAGGTCCTTGCATGAAATAAGGGTGATAGTTATGGTCCTCATAGATGAATGAAGTCATTGAATAAGGTATCCCTTGAGTTCATGAAGGTAGGCATTAGGGAAGCTAGTAGAGGAATCATGAACATTATAAGAAAATTCATGTCATTGGATAGGATGGAAGGAGCTGAATAAGAGGGAGTAGAAATATTTAAGTTAGTCTCTCTCTATAAGTCTCTTTTTGGGCTCGTAGATCCTACATAGAATGTGACTACAATATATTATAGGATGTGGTGCAAAATCATCTCGTGACATCATCACAAGGGTGACTAAATTTTCAAGTATAAGTAAGATACCTTAGCCAACATCTCAGGGTTTCTATGAAAGAAGGAAATTTGTAGGCAACAAATTTGCAAAAGTCAAACATTTAAAGAAGGTTCATCATGTAACAAAAGGGAAAACATCTGCTAGATAGGGATATTTAATATCCTCAAGATTCTATTATGAAATCTTCACTAGAAGATTCACTGATCCAGGGATGAAGCGAGTGTTTCAATAGAAACTCCAACTTGTGGAATTCATGAATATTGATATGATGACATAAGAGCAAATCAAGGGGTTAAATATCTTTCAATCAAGGAAGCTACTAAAAGAAGTCTGGACAACCTAAAGGTAAAATTAGGTATGTATACTTCTATTTAAGTTTTATAATGTCATGTCATATGGTTGCATATCAATACTTCTATCTTGAGAAGCATGATCAAAGGAAAAGGATCTCCTCTTCTGAAAGGATGCAGAAAGAAATAAGTCACCAAATGAAATCAACATAATAAGTCCTCATATGAAATATGAGGTAATTAACTACAATTACATAACTCTAATTAGAAAACCCCTGGGAACAAAATGTGTGAGTAAGTAGGAGATCGTAAGATATGCAACCATGATAGAGATAATCAAGATCCAAGAACCAAGAAGAGTTGACTAGAAAAATATCCTAAAAAGACAAGAAGACTCTAATGAAAGTTTGAAAAAGATAAAGATCCTTGACAATGGATATCTTTGGAGATTTGTCAACATGAACGCAGGATGTTGATACCTACAAAAAGATGTCATGATGAAGAGCCACCTAGTAAGGTATGATTTTTTTAATGATATATTTAATTTCTTGAATAATATCTCGATAAGTTTATGTAGGGCTACTTACAAGTACAACTAGCATTCATGTGATGAATGGAAGAAGCATGATGAAAAAGAAGTAATCATATGATGAAGGTTCTAGATATGAAGAAGGCCACTTTCCATGAAGAAAGGAATGACATGGCGAACTAAGGAGGAAATTGATCGATGGCAGTTTCCCTATACAAGAAATAAGCTCAACTAACTTTCATGACATCAAGTAGAAAAGTTGATCAAGCAGCTAAAGAATCCATGAAGAAGAAGATGTTGATGTATAGAAGAGTCCCTAGCTAAGAGGGAGCTCAGACAGGTCCTTGATCAAGAGGGAGCTTAGATTAGGTCACCCCTAATTACAAAGGGGTGACAGTTGTGTTTTTCTATTTCATGTGTCATGCACTAGACCAGGACTAACAACTGTAAGTCTAGGTGAAGGCCATGGATGGAAATGAACACACATGATAGACACAATATTCTTGTCTTCACCTAGGAATAAATAATGGAGGTTTGGGTAATCATTTGGCATCTGATGCTCTTTGAGGATGTCTAGGGAATCCAAGACAAGAGTAGGCAAGAGGACCAATATTCTTTGAGGGCTAGGAACCTAAGATGAGAATAGTCCTAGAAGTTCATACTTAGTGAACACCCGGGTGGGTATGTACCTTGCGAGGCAACGATGAAGGTATCTATAAATCATTGGTCTCACTAGCATTGTAGCTCATGGTCTCGTGGAGAGATGGAGATGTTCATCAGGGCCTTGCACTATGACAATGCTAGTTGATATGATGCTATAAAGATGGGATTACCAATCCGATTCTTTTTATGAGAAATTCTTCAGATTGAGAATGACCAAGTACCATTGTAAATACCTCCCTAGTTAAGAGATAGTGTTGAAGAAAATGTAACTAGGTTCAATATTTATAGATGCAATTTTGATCTTTGTACTTGTAAAGAAAAGATATATTATTTTTGTAAATTATATGAATGAGTTTCTTGCTTATTCCATAGGTCTAGGAAATTCAAAGATTAAAAATCATGAGATCTTCTTGAGCATATTTGTAATGCATATGAAGCTACCTAGTGTCTAAGAATAGCCCTCCAAGACCATCATAATCCTCCTCAAGGTAAGCAAGTAAAACGATGGAAAACTCTGTCACGTTAGCCAACAAAAAAATTTAAATTGAAGCCACGTCGGCTAGAAAAAGAGACATAATGGATCACTTGGTTATGTTAGCTCAATATGGAGGCATGACCACTATATATACCCACCTAGGGTCACCACAAATGGGAGCAACAAAATCTGACATTCTCTCTGAAATAACTCAGATAAGAACAAGGTCTGCAGCTTCGCATGTCTTGAACAAATACACTCTCGGATGGGATAGTTAGGAGCAGAATCTCAATGATAAGGTACAATGATACCTTCGCATTCCACTCTAAAATCTCGGTCAAACTCAAGGTATTGAAACTCAGATGGATATAGGACTATGTCTCTTCGCATAAGGATCATACCTCGGATGGCATGACTGTGATTCAGATAAGTATTATTGTAATGGTTACATTCTCGACACAAGTCTAAAGATAAGGGTCTCGGTGCTACTCTCTACAGTCATAACCTTAAGCATAGTTATGATCTTAAAGATGGATATGTCTCAAGGATATAATCCCATTTGTAGAAACCTCATCTACATAATGGTGATCTCAATAAGCAACAAAGAACCAAGTAAAATAGAGATATGGTGCAGCATTCTTGTTGTCATAAATATCTCAGTGATGTTGCAGCAGTAGTGGATGTCTTAGTGGTGCAGTGATGATGACGATCTCAATAGTATGAAGAAGAGGATTGATGGCTTGGTCTTGGAGTGGCATAATTAGTCAAAGGTCATGGTCTTGGTGTTTGTCAATTGGAATCTATATAAGAAGAATTGTATGTGGGTTCTCCTCTCTAAGAGGGAGAGGTTTTGGCCCTGGCAAAATGACAACTTGTCTCTTTGTTATGATAGCTATTTAATGAATAGAAGAAGACACACAAATGTTGAAAACCTAAACATTAATAGTTATCGTGTAAAGAAGAATCCCATTAATATTGTGCCCTAGATTCTTCAACAGGGCCTTGAGCTACATTTCAGGGAGTTGACACACTTGAGATAGATGGGTAGCGCATAGTATTACATTTTAGAGTTCCATAGGTTGGAAATAATGGTGTCAAACATCTTAGAGGGGTTATCTGTGTGAAAATTTCAACCCTGAAAATTTATTGCAAGAACAGAAATTATCTCTTCTAACTTTTAATTAAATTAGAAGTTTATTGCTACAACAACAACGAAATAATCACACTGCAAACTTCACCAATAAATTTTTTGGAAAATAAAAACTTTGAAAATTGAGAAATATTAACACACACATAAAATATGACACAATTGCTTTTGGACACATGTCCCCGAAAAACCCAATGTGGGAAAACCAGTGTAGCAGATGAGGGTTTTATTATTATTTTTCAACAACAAATATGAGTACAATAATTTGGACTCCAAACTAGAAATCCAATCTGAGAGAATCACTAGCAAAATTATTGTGAGGATTTTTCCTGACCCCACACCTGATTTTAGCTACCGAACTAGCCACTTAACAATTCACACTTACTTCTATGTCAGCCTCTGTGTAGTGCTTGCACAAGCCTTGATGTTGTTTCCTCCAGAAAACTCCTAAAATCTACAACTCTAATTCTCTCTCGCTCTTGCACTGATTCAATGGTCCTCTTGATCAACTACCATCTACTAGCTACTGAATCGACTGCTTCTCTAGTTGCTGCCTACGTAATCCTTGCACAGTCCCTTTGGGAAAACTCACATTCTCCCAATCTGTCTCTTCTGGAACTGGAATCCTTCACCATAATGTTGCCTCACTCCTCTTCTACATGCTACTCGATCTCTAGCTCGAATCCTATTGCTAAATCACTCTACTATTGGAAAAAATGATTTTGTTAGATCACCGAGTGTCTGCTCTAGTGTATGCTCTATCTACCCACCGATCTCCTATTATAATCTCCAGTTGGGACTCCAATGGACAAGATTAAAACATAATAGATGGCTAATACCATCTCTGGATTGATCCGTGTGATTTTCTAGAGAATTCTCACCTTTCTCAATTAATATCGATTAATTAACCACTTTTGTTAAGTTTAGACTTAGAAAATATTTAAAAATTAGCTAATAATCTAATTAAGACATTTCTAGGTGGAATTTCCATAAACGATTTCTTGGTTTTGGAGAACTCTTGTGGTTTAGCCTCTCCACAAAGTTTCTAAACTAGAACGCCTCTCATGGTACAAAAACTAACACTCCCTCTTAGTGAGGAAGGTGTTCTAGTGTTGCATTGTTGCTACAACACCATGTCTCAGCATCATCCTCCATACACGCTACTGATGTCTAGCCACTATAACTGCTTACCACTACCCACTACGCAACTCTGATAATGCATCTGTGTTGTTGCTGTCACTGAACTGTACAATCTATACCGCTACCAACTCTACATCTACACTGCAACTCCCGCTCAACTATTGTTGCTACTATTGCAACTACTGCGATTGAGAAACATCCAAAAATACTCTATCCTTGCTACCGAAATGGGTTCTCCACCATAGCCATCCATTTTCTAAAATAAACGAACTTAGCTCTCCCTAGATATTTCATGAATATTTCTACAACCTACTCATATGTGGAAACATACTGTATCTGGACCGCTCCATGCTACACACAATATTATATTAAATGACATCGAATATCTGTGTTTCGATGTATTATGAAACAATGGATTATCAAAGAGATTGATGCAACTCTAATTATCATTGTAGACACTAGTCGCCTCCATCCTTTGCCTAAACAAGCTTACCAACAACTTTTGAATCCATACAACTTCATACATAGTTGTGCTCGCTTCCATATATTCTGCCTCTACAGGGCTTAGTGCTAATGACTTCTACTTCCCGTTGCACCAAGAAACCATCCCTGATCCAACGTTGAAACAGTACCCAAAGGTACTTTTCCTGTCCACTGAACTTCCTGCCCAATCTACATCTGTGAACCCACATACTCCGATATTACCCCTTTGAGTATATCTCAACCCATACTCGATTGTGCCATGTAGACACCTCAAAATGTGTCACGTTGCTGATCAATGCACTCGCTTTAGCTCCACCATGAACTAACTGAGAGTGTTGATTGCGAAGCAGATGTTTGGCCTAATGTTGACTAGATACATGAGAGAACCAATAAGTTGTCTATATAAGGTGGTGTAAACATCCTTGTCCTCTGATTCATCTATCTTCTTTTAGTTGGTAATCATAGGCGTAGAAATGGGTCTATAGTCTTGCATTCTGGATCTCTTTAGGATCTTTGTAGCATATCTCCCATATTTGAGAAAGAGCTCCCCATTCTTCTGCCAAACATCCAATCCTAGGAAATAGTGCATCAACCCCAAATCCTTCATGTCAAACTCTGTTGCTAGGTTTCTCTTGCAGTCCTCAATGAGCCTTGATGATCTCGTCAAGAATAAATCATCCACATACAAAAATAGAATGAATGGCTCATGTGTATGCACATATCTTTCGTATATGAGTAACTTTGTTATATGTGCACATTTTTTGTATATGTGCAACTTCCATATATGCACATATATGCAAGATGTGTTTATACAGATGATATGCACATGTACGAAAGATGTAAATATATAGAAGTCATACAACTTCTATATATGTGCATTTTCTGTATTACATATCTTTCGTATATGCACAACTTCCGTATATGCACATAAATTATGTATCTATGCAACTTTCATATATATTTATGTACAAAAGTTGCACACATATGGGAGATATGCACATATACAAGGTAAGTCTCTATTGTGAGGGATTTGGTAAATATGTATAAATGTGTTGTTTTTATCTACCAAAACCCTTACAATAGAGACTTACCCCATATATGTGCATATCTTTCATGTCATCCTTGTAAAACCAATCATGTCTCAACTCCCTTTATATCTTTGCTCCATCTTTCTTTCTTCTAAGTCAGTTACAATGCAAATGAGTATACTTATTAAAAGATTTTAATGGAAGTGGGGGGATAACAAAAATTAGTTCCACCTGGTCTAGTGAAACATACTTCGATTACCTAAAGCAAATGGTGGACTGGCCACCATAGATCCACTCTATATGAATCTCGTAATTGGGGAAAAAATAATATGGAGGCTCATTTCAAACTGAATGGAATGGTAGAAGTTCGCATTTATCAGAAAATGCTTCGAATGAAAGAGGTTATTGAGGATAAAAGACATCAAATGGGAGGGATATAGATCCAAAATCTGGGCATTGTGCAAATAATCAGCCTTAATCATTGTTAAAATTCTCATCTAGAGTGTAGGGAATGGGGTGTGCATCAAAATATGGACTAATAACTGCTCTCCTCAGAGCCCTCTTGGAAGGTTGGACTTTCTCAGGGATCTAGCTCAGTGGGTGCAGGATAATGGTCTTCGAAAACTAAACAACATCTCAAATTGGGATGAGTAAGGTCGCTAGATGGGATGACACCGATCAGATCTCTCTCCACACCTAAAAGGTCAATGGAAGGATTTAATTTACTTGCTGAAAGGTATGCCCCCCAACTCAATTGACATAATCTATCACCACATTTAGATTTCCAATAATAAAAAGGTGTATACAATCAAGTCCAAATATGCTCTCTTGGCAAAGAGTCTCCTCCTAGCAATAAGGTGTTGTAGTAGCTAAAACGCCCTCCAAAATTTTGGATTATACCCAATTTTAGAACCTTCCTTGGTCTTTTTTATCACCATCACAAACTTTGGAACTCATTCCATGTGTTTTCTTAGAGTATTGTGTTCCCTTTTGCAAGTTGGGAAAATTGTCGTCTTTTGGCATGTTGGTTGTCGCATCATGTATATAAGTTTTTTCTAGTGGTTCCAAGAGGTCATCTTTGCACAAATGAGTTGTTCTAACCTTATAATAATATGTCGTACTCATTTCCAAAGTTTTGAGCATTGTCGCACAAGTGTCGTCAGGGTCATCGCAAAGTGTATCTTTAGTGTTGCACTTATCGTAACTTGTCATAAAGTTGTCACACAGAGGGAAATGTTTTTTTCATGTGTTGTGGATGATCCATGCTATTGTGTTGTTAAAGTATTTTAGTTGTGTGATCATAGTCAAAGTTTTATCATTGTTCACACAGATCTCAATGATCCCAAACTTAGCCATTTTCAGAAAAACTTCCTAACCCAGCAACTTAGAATCACCTAGCCATCCTGAATTGTGCACTACCCAGTCTGAGTCATCTAGTTGTGACCTTGTTTCTTGGAACTGTGTAATGCGTAGTTCCTGCCACCCAGGATTGCTGCACTGTGTAGTTTCTGCGCCCAAGCTCTGGCCTTGAATTCCAGAATTGCGTAATCATGTCTCCCAGCTTGAGCTTAATTGTGCACTTCAAATTCACAACCTTCAAGCTCATCCCCTAATCCCTTGAATTACGCAATGGCCCAACCTCGTTTGCTGGAACTACGCAATATGTTCACCCAGTGTCCATTCCCTTAGCATGTCCCACTCTCTCCCAGAATTGCACAATTTGGTTCCTCATCTCAACCTAAACCGCGCATTGCATAGTCTCAAGGCTCCCCCTTGCCTGCTTAAATTGCGAAACTATGCAGTCACTGAGCCTCTCTTCCAGCCCTCCGTCTAGTCACTGAGCCCTACCTATTTAAATATTTGTATGAATTTCTTGTTAATTCGACGAAAGATTGAATGGTCACTTCTTGTGTTCATTCTACGACTTTGTTGCCATCTAGGCATTTATGAATTTATTAGATTCTCATTTCATGTTATATATTTTTCCCTCAAAATTACGATTAACCCTCACCAGGTTAGATTCTTGGGTATAAGTTTTTCTTGACCTAGGTTCAAAGTATATATATATAATATATATATATATATATTATATCTATATATATATATATATATATATATAATCCTCTGGGCCTAACACTACAAGCCTACCATTCTTGATTTTGTCGTTTTTCCAATAGAAGTTTCCAAAGTAGTGCCTTCCATTATATTATTGCTCTATTTTTTGTATAGAGATCCCCATATTTATACTATATTTCAAATATTAGTTTGCCATAAAGTATTATTCAATCTTATTAAATTACTAATTAGTTTTTTTGTTCATAGAGTTTTCAAACACAAATAAACAATTGTTGCTATATAAATTAAATGGCCAAAAGATAAAAATAAACATCATTTCATAATAAACATCGAAACACTTGCTTCATGATATGCCTCAAATGATCAAATTTAAAACAATCATAAAACTAATTAAATCATAATTTTATCTTAATATACTATT
>APFE031459882.1:629-22520 GCA_000404065.3 Pinus taeda | reverse complement strand
GCCATTGAGAAGGATGAAGAAGAAGGATGTGATGACTAAAGACAAGACCCATTCGGTCGAATAAGATATAAAGAAGAAGGAAACGAGAGTACTTTCCATATAGGCCAACTTTCATTTGTCAAAGGCTTTGGATATATCCAATTTGAGGATTTGTCTCCCTTATACAAATCCAATTTGATCCATATAAATGATAATTGTGAGGATGGTATTATGAAGGTTAGTGATCACTTTCGTAAAAAAAAAAAATTACATGGCAAAATGTGATGATTCAAAATTTACCTAGAGAAGTGGTACTATCCTCATTTGGAACCAGTGCTAGGAAAGTAGAGTTGAGAGTTGTGAGATTCCACCGAATAGCTCTTGAATCTTCAATTATCTTTGTGAGCTCTCTATGAAGGTAATCCATCAATGTTTAAAGAATATGATTATGAATCTATCTAGTGCAAAGAATTTTCCATCCTCCATTTAGTTAATGACCTAATGAGAGTAGTGTTGTAGGTTTCCATGACTAGTTTTTCGATATTGGTTGTGATTTTACTAATGCATTCATTTCCTTAAGGCCAAGGATGAGAGACTATATTCATGTAGAAGTCTACTAGGACTTCTTCAATATCCTCATGCATTTATAAAATTTCCCCATTCTTGGTGCATAGAGATGTGATTTCGGGGTGGGAACAATGTTTAATGGTAGAGAAATGGAAGAATGAGGTGTTATGACCCCCTTCCCTTAACCATCTTATCCTAGACTTTTGTTTTTGTTAGATCTCTTATTATTTATACCTTTCCTCCAAATTTTTGGTGAGGGGGATATCTTCATCCACTGCTTCCATTACTCTACCATTCATGATGATTTCTTGTTAGGGATATTTCATTTCATTTCCCAGGGTTTTTTCTTTTGGAATATGTTGTCAACTTCTTCTTGCTCCCATTTTTTAGAATAATTTTTATCTTACTGATATTTTATTAAAATATTAACATTTTGATCCTTTAATGTGGCTCATGTTCTACCATAATTCTTAGATTTTACAAATGAGGATTGCATCTATGAGCCAGAATTGTTTGAACATAAAAAGAAAGTTTTGGAGGCTTTCCAAAGGTCATACAGGAGAGAAGAAATGGCTAGTTATTGAATCTAGCTAAGGGAAGGATCTCAACTACAATTTTTCTCCTATAAGTGAGAAGACTTTTGGAGACAAGGAAACAATCAATTTGGGAGGAGATTTATGCTTTAGATCTACACCTATTATTCGAGGTGAAGATTCCATTTTTGGTTTGCATGTACACCATGTCATTATCTTCAATGAAGCTTCAAATATATTCTGACACATCTTCCATATGCCTTCATCATCCTTTCTTTTCACTTGGGGAGGTGATCATATTGAAGTCACCTTTAGTTATCTAGTTGTGCTTGTCAACTGTTTTTTGAAAAGAATGGAGATTTTGAGCATTCCCGACTTCCTTTCTTAGAGCTATGGACCATAAACATTTGAGAGGAATCCATGTTGATCCATACCTATCAAGTGAAAAGACATAGGGAGAGCAGAGGATTCCTAAGACAAGATTTTTATGCTAATCTGTGTAGGGAGGGAAAGGTGAAAAGAACTCCTCCCAAACTATGTGAAGGCCATCTGATGCCTGCTTAGCATCAGTGACCGTATGCTTTGAATTTGTCCATAAGCGAGGCATTATTTTCTCAAAACCAAGGCTAGAACATTTAGTTTCTTGAAATCGCAAGATTATTGGAAGATCATGTTGGATCATCCTATGAAGAATATGTTTTTGGAGGGGTTATTCAAACCCCTTATTTCCATGAGATTATCTTAATGAGGAAATGATGTTTTACGAGGCATAAATCTCCAAGGTTTGTTTGTATTGGCCTGAATTTACCAACTTCTTTCCTAGTGTGTCAATTCTTTAGAGATTCAATTTCCCACGTCCTTCCTTGAATTATTTGCTTATTTTTTCTCCCTCTTTTGTGATGATGATATAGACGTAGCTACTAGTAGGCCTTATATTTTTTTAGTGCAATGGCTAGAAGGTTTATTTGCTTCTAAGGGATCACTTCTAGATCATTACGACAACATGCATCCGTAATTTCCCTGAGATGTAGCACTTCTATGTTTACCAACTCATCCTCCTCCATCACAATTGTATCCTCTATCAACCTTGGTTCCTATGTTGTGTAATTTTTGCCTAGAATGGATTCATATTTTCCATCTCCATGCTCCTTCATAGGTTGTTTTTCAACACTTTTAGAGTGAATTTCTAGAGTATTTTTCTCTAGAATGTTTGATCCTTAAAGCATATTTGCTAGCACCTCAAATTGGTTTCTTTTCTCTTATCTTTTAAGTGCAACACGGATGGTGGTATTGTTGTTATTGCATTTATTTAAGGGATTGTAGTGAATCTATATTCATCCTTTGATTTTATCTCTATGGGGTCTTTCTTTTTGCTATCACGAAAATTTGATCATCTAGCCATAACTTACTAGATGGATTGAAGTACACCATGTAGGGAAAATTTTACCATAGTAAAATTGCTTTTGCTATAAAAGATTACTTAATAAACCACATTTGTTAAGTTATTTCTTGTTAAACCATGAAGAATACTTAAATAAATCATTATTTTTTATTATTCCTTGACCAAATTACTTGAGATGATAAATAAAACATTTATTTATTTATTATTTCTAAATAAAAGTATTTAACCAATTTAAATACTTTTTCCGTCCAACCCAATATAATAAAATATCCCAAATGGTTAATTCTAGAATTCAGTTAATAATATTTTATTATTACTCGCGAATAACCTAATATTTTGTTATAAATTGAAGGGTTTTACATTCATTCTTCACTTTCGATAATTTTCATTATTTCACTCACTGTTGCAACTCTGATTATTATCATTGTCACACACCATTTTCTTTTCCATTTGAGTTCTCATTGAGCTCAAGCATTTTGATTGCTGGGTTTTACAAATTATAGAGGAGAGAGACTCTACAAAATGTTGAAGACATTGAGGATAACCAAGAACCCATCCCATATAGGGGGATTGGTAACATTATTTGTTCCCTTCACAGGTGTCATCTAATAAAATATATTATTTATATGTTTGGTTTCCAATTGATTATTGGAGTTACTTGCGCTTATTTTCTTATTCCATTTTGTTGTTTAACTATTTTTGTCACATAGATTAGGGCTTTGGCAAGTTTTGTTTCTATAATTTGCTACAGATCCACACTATTTAACATTCATTTTTATTGTTGAGGTTGTTTTTCATCCAGTCTATAATGGTTCTTTTCGTACACCTTTGAGAAGAAAACACTCCAACAGATGGAAACTCCACCGTGTTTTTAATTATGATTCAGAAACCTGGGTGACCTTCAGCTTTCAACTTAGGGTTTTTCCTTTTTCAATATATTAATGTTTTTTACAAGAATTATAACCTTAGATTAGTCAAATTTCTAGCTTTCGCAAGTTTGTTGGTTATTTCCGCAGGTCACATGAACCAGTCACAACATAGATGACAAATTTTTTTGAGACTTGTCACCCGAGGACTAAGGAGAATAAATCAAACTTTTATGTCCCAAACCTATGATCTGGAGATCCATAATGCACTTTCCAGCCCAAAAAGTGTGATATCCCCTGAATTAATTCAATACCTGTGATTTTAGGGTTTCCAGGAATTTTTTCTGATCTTTTTTTAGGTTTTGTCGAGAGCAGTGCGTTGGGTTGGGTGACCATTGTCTTAGCCTACTTAGGCATTGATCTACTATGTTTCGCTCTTTGAAGTGAAATTTAGCCCCTTAGGGTTTTTAGTACGCTTCCACCTTTATAGGAGGAATTTAGATGAGTAAGAATTTTGAGTTTGTGCAGATCTTTCAACCATATTTTCCAAATTTGTACATTCCTTTTTCAAATCTTCATAGATAGGTTATTTCCATCCAAATTTATCTCTTGAGATTTTTTTGTTCATTTTCCTTAGGGTGCCACTATTTTCCATAGGTTTCACACCCATCTCCCTATCTTTTGCAATGATTTTCCTCACTAGTTTGTTGCTATTGCTACACCACTTTCCAGTAGCATAGTTTCATTTGATCCCATTCGCATCGACAGTTAGATCTCTTGGCATTTTTTGTGTGGATTTAGTTGATTTTTCCACCAACCAACACAGTGTTTGCGAACCCAATTTGGATATGGTTTTAGATATTTGATTTGTTGTCATTATCTTTTTTTAATTTCAGTTTATTTCAACAATATTTTTCTTTTTCAAACACGATATGGGCTTAATTAACAAACATACATGCACACACAAGCACACCTTAAGCGAAGGGCACTTGGTTTACACTGCCAAGCTAAGTCTTAACTTGATTAATTTACCTCCCCAAATAGAGACAAAGACATTTTGTTTATGTCCCTTTAACATTTCTGTGTTTCTTGTGTCTTGTAACCATTGGGCAACCAAGGCATTTGTCGCAGATACTTTTAGACATTCATCCTCATTTTTTTCTTGGACGTATTACTCCTCCCTGTAGGGTCCTCTAAGTCCCCATACTGACTCTTCTTCTGTTTCATCTGATTCCTCATCCAATTCTGAGCTTCCTTCACCACATACCATCACCATGTTAGGACCCACTGCAAGGGCAGCAAACCAACCTTGTGGTTCCTTTGGTTCTATCCCAGTAGTCACATCTAGCGGAACCATTAGAGGAACCTTCTTGGAAGCTCCTTTGTTACCTTTCATGGTGGGTTAGGTCTCCCATGTTTTAGCCATTTTATTAATGACCCCATACACCACGATGCTAGTTGGCCAGCTATGCCAACTAAGATTCCCTCAGACCTTCCCAAGTTTGAGGGTAATTCTAGAGAGGACCCCACCAATCACCTTCACTCCTTTGATATGTGGTGTTCATCTAATTCCATCACTAATGACTCCATTCATCTTTAGTTGTTCCAATGCATGGTCACCAAAGATGTTGTGAAGTGGTACATTGACTACCCCTCCACTTCTAATTCCACTTTTGTGACACTTACTAAAGCGCTCCTTTCATATTTTCAGTTACCTCTCTGATACAAAATCAGTACGAAGCTCTTGACCACATTCCATCCATCCTCTACCATTCGTGTTTCCAACCATGTCCAGGAATGGTGTAGAAGGAGGAGCATGTGCTGTAATCCTTCCTTTGAAGACAATATCTACCTCGATTGGTTTCTTAGGACTCTTGTAGCACCCTTTCCCAAAGATGTCACATCTCACTTTCCTCATACAGAGGAAGAGGCTCTCGAGACTGCTTTAAGATATGACTTGATTTATGCTCAATCTGGTTAGGTCCATACCATTATACCAAACATCTCTCGTCCTGCTAGATCCAATGCACTGGGGGAATCTCACATCGCCGATGGTATTGTTGTCTTTCACATCCTTCATTGTATACTCAACAAGGTTATGGCCAACCACAGGGGGGAACCTGTTCCTCCAACATTTTTCCCCCTCCTGCCAGCAACGTGTATTCAGGACAAAGCACATATTATGCATTCATGCAGCCACATCTGTAGATGTCAAGGCCAACTAGTTCTCAACATGTATACCAGATCATTACCCCTTCACCATCTTACACCTATGCACCATCGAGTGCTCCAGCCCCTCAAGCATTAGTGCCGCAGCCTCCCATGCGTCCTCAGCCATAACAGCCACTGCCCCCTCAGTGCCAAGTGTATGCACAATAGATTGCGACCAATCCCAACAATTTGAAGAAAAATAATAAGGGGAAGGGTGACAAGGGTAACTAGGGTAACCAAGTTAATTAACCTAATCAACCCCAAGGGAACTAGCCTAACACTGACAACCAGTAGCAGGGCAGCTAGCCCAAGCAGAACAAGGTTATTCATATGAACAAGACTTTGGTATGTTGTGGTGTACATGACCATTATCCTCATGAGTGTCCCCTCTTCCCTCAGATGCGGCAAACGTGGGAAGCCCAAATAGCTTCTAGAGGTCAACCGGCCATGCAACAACCGCCTCAGAATCCTACTCCATCTCAACTGGTGGTGCTTACAAATCCTTTCCCTCAGCAAGGATTTGTTGTTGCTCAACCTCAACAAGGTCAAGCAGCCCACCCTCCCTAACCTTGTTGTCCTGGTGACTGCCAGATCTTGATGATGAATTCTAACGAGGTCAATACCTTTGATGTCAACTTGCAAACTCAATGGTGTCAATACAACAAGCCATTGACTTCATCCACAACTAAAACCAAAACCAAAGAATCTAATGAGCCTCTTATGACACCAAATGGTCAGTTACAGATCCCTCAACCTAAAGTTCAATCAATTCCTAAGATCCCCAAGAGGCCATTACACCATAACACATCTTCTAACCAAGCTACCCATACATACAATATAATAGATGACTTGGCACAATGACCTCCTTCCATGTCGACGCTGGAGGTTCTCTAGTTGTGCCCATCTCAAAAGAAAGATCTACTAACTACTTTGGGTGCAGTAGATCCTTCAGATGATAGTTTGATTCTCTTTTTTGTTGATGCGTGATAACATCCCCCCTTACCTCCATCTATTTCTTTCAAGATACCATTTTCAGTCTGTAATGCCATCATCTCTCGATGCATTATTGACAAAGGCACATCCACCTATGTGATGTCTAATGTTGTTTGGAAACAACACAAGTCACCCAAACTATCCCCATCCACCATCACCTTGCATGCTTGGGATGGTCACCTCTCCTAGCCTATCGACATGTATCGCAATTGTCTGGTGACTCTTGGAGGCAAGACTGCCAATGTATACATTGAGGTTATTGATGCTCCTCTAGATTACAACATTCTCTTGGGTTGTAGTTACACATACACCATGTCAGATGTCACGTCTGCAATTTTCTACAAGATGTGTTTCCTCCATGAAGGGAATATCGTCACTAGCAATCAATTGACATATTACAAGTCATAATCCTTAACCTCCCCTGAGTTCATTATCACATCAATGTCCAGCAAGCAATCTGTTACCTCTCTCACTAGTGTTTCACCCAAAGTCTACAAATATTCCACGTTGTTGGGCGATTTCCCTGGTCCTCCCCCTCCCATCTTTGAGCCTAGCTCATTGAGTGTCAACATGTTACAAGCATCATGGGCTACTCAAAAGTAGTCTAGTACCTCTGATCAACAACTCCTTAGCACCATATTGTTATCATCTCAGTCGAGCCATCTAGATGCACCCCTTCAGGACCTCCTCCTTTTGTTAGTTCCTCTCTTTTGTCCCCATGAGGAACTATTGCTCCAAGTGTTAACCATATAGGATTTGTTCCATTGGGATATTACCCTGCAAGATAGATACCTTTCTTATTTCCTCCTCCTAGAATCTTTTATGTCCCTATCATGGCTTTGTTGAGTCTCCCTAATATGACTTTGGCAATCTCAACAGTACATTGATCCCCCAGCTAACACTACACCTGGTCAACTCAGACCATATCATGCTTTGACCCCAGTTCAACTGGTCCCTACCACTGTTTTCAATGCTCCAGTTCCACTGCAAACTCAACAGGAACCCACTTCTTTTATGAAATCGTCCAGACAGGGGGCAAAGCCAAAAAGAAGTAACCTAAGGACAAGGCTCCCTAAGAACCTCCAGCTCTCAAGGCTCCAAAGTCAAAACCTTTGTGCGCTTTGTGTAATATTGTTGGGCATGCCACCAATAACTGTCATGGACTTCATCATCTCCAACCTTTGGTTCATGAAACATTTACTAAGTCTAATATATTTGAGGTCCAAGTTACTTTACCAGATTCAGCCAAAAGACTTAAAACGTTGTGTACAAATCACCCTTGTGCCTTGTGCGATCATTATGGTCATTATTCCCATTGTTTCCCTCGTCTTGACAAATTTCATGATTGCTTCCAAGTGCTTAGTGACTTTGAGGCCACTCATAGTGGATCATCTACTCCTTTACCTATGGATTCTGGTAACACTAGTACACCAAAACAAGGATACTTTAATCCCAGCATTGTGATCCCTCCCCCTGATGTTGAGATGATAGACACCATGGCCCATATCCTTTACCTATCATCATCCTTGAGTTCTTTAAAGGAAAACATTTCTGAGGTTTCTATGCATGCTTCTATCGAACCTCGTTCATCAAAAACCCAGGTCTCAAACATCAGTACATTTTCCATCTACTAGCTTGTCGTCTACCATTTCAGATGATGCATATGTGAACCTTCTTTCTTAGGATGATCCACTAGGTACCGTCGTCGCATCATGTAGTCAATCTTCCTCCCATCCGCTTGTCTTCAGTTCTGATGAGGAGCTCATGGAATCTATGTCTACCCCTCATTACCCTTGGGATGATATGAACCACTGCGCATACTTCCTTCTGCAACAGTCTCACGACCAATATGTTGTTGAATCAAAAGACTTCATACATGGTGAAGTCGATTGGTTTAGACATCACATCCCTACCCCAGATGCTTTTGAAGAAGGAAATATGGCCAACATCTCTCCTACTATAAAAATCAATATTTCCAATAAAATAGGGATCGAATAAAACATCACCTTGGGGCACAGTGCACCCCGTAAGAAATTGAGACTTACACGAAGCTCTTCAAATAATTTCATGATGTTTTTGCCTATTTTTACTCAAATATGCCCAAACTTGATCCCGCCATTGTTGAACACCATATCGACACATGTCCCGATGCCACTCGTATCCATCAGAAGTTGAGACCCATTCACCCTTCTCATCGTGAGGCTATCAAAGCCAATATCAACAAGCTCAATCCAGTTGATTTCATCTATCCCATCGAGCATACCACATCGGCATCGAACCCAGTTCCTGTTCTCAAAAATCAAGGCACCATTCGTGTCTGCATCGATTTTTGCAACCTAAATAAAGCTTATCCTAAAGAAAACTTTCCCACACCGTTTATTGATCAACTCATTGATGAGTGTGTAGGGCACAAGATTCTATCCTTTATGGATGGATTCTCCAGGTATAACCAGATCAATATTCATTGTTCCAGTCAGTTAAAGACTGCGTTCATTAGTTCGTGAGTAACCTTCCCATATAAGGTCATTCCACTCGATTTAAAGAATGTCGGAGCCACATTTCAGTGGGCCATTTCATACTAGTTTCATCACTTGGTGCACCTTATCCTTGCTTACCTTGACAATCTCACTACTCGCTCTAGGTCTCGGGTGCAGCATATTCATGATTTGCGCACCATTTTCCTCCAATGTCACAAGTATAACATCTATCTCAATCCATTGAAATGTGCCTTTTGTGTTCCTGTGCCCATCTGTTAGGATTCATTGTTTCAAAAGATGATATCGCTCTTTACCCCCTGAAAGTTCGAGCCATTCTTGAGCTTCCACCTCCTCGTACCTTGCACCAGTTACAAAGCCTTCAAGGCAAGGCCAACTTTCTTTGTAGCTTCGTGCCTGACTATGCAACCATGTGCATGGGTTTCTTAGACTCCTTCACTCAACCATTCCATTTGTTTGGGATGATTACGCTTAACAGTCTTTTGATGCCCTGATGCATGCTCTAACTTCTGCTCCCTTGATTAGTCCCCCTGACTTTATGAAATATTTCATCTTGTACATCTTAGCTTCTGTCCATTCAATCATTGGGGTCCTAATTTAGGAAGATGTCGACCATAATGAGAATTTTATTGACTATGTCAGTAAGAACCTCATAGGTCCCCCTGTGAACTACTCTCATGAAGAGAATTTGGCTTTGGTTGTTGTGTTCTCCATCCAAAAGCTTCGTCACTATATAATTATGCATACCACCAGGGTCGTGACAAAATCCAACCCGATGACCTTCCTATTGATTCGACTGGATCGTCATCCTCCAGGGTTTGATATTGAGTTTTTTACACCTAAGAGTAAAAAAGGTTTGTCCCTTGCTGAAATCATTTATGAATTACCCACGGTGCACATGATCCACCGATTAATGATGAGCTCCCTGATGAACACTTGTTCACCATCAATTTGGATGATCCTTGGAATGGAGACATCCTCACATATTTAAAAACCCAAAAATTTCCCCCCCATCTCACCCATGATGATCAACGATGAATTCAATATCAAGCCCCTTGCTATCTTCTCATTGGTGATGATCTTTATTGTTGTGGTGTCGATTCTATCCTTCATCATTGTCTCACCCATCTTGAAGTAGAGAAAGTGATTAATTCCTATCACAATGGCACTTGTGGTGGTCACGTATCTAGTATGGCCACTACCCAGAAAATCATGTGTGCTTGTTACTTTTAGCCTTCTCTCTTTAGCGATTGCATTGAGGTAGTCAAACGCTGCCCCAACTACCAGCATTTTGTCCCAAAGAAAAGAGCCCCACCTGCTCCCCTCCATCCTATCATTGTAGTCGTTCCTTTCTGTAATGGGCCATTGATTTTATGGAGTGTCGACCAACTTTTTTAATAACCATAAGTATATTATAGTGGTGGTTGACTATTTTACCAAACAAGTTGAGGCCATGCATATGTTCAACAACGTGACAGCTACCACGACCCTTTTCTTTTTTAACCATTTTATTGTTCGATTTGGAGTTCCAAAGAAATTGGTCTCTGACCATGGCCGACATTTTGAAGATGAGGTATGGCATAAGCTATCCTTGTTGTTGGGCTTCTAGCACCAGTATTCATCGTCTTATTACCCCCAAGGTAATGGACAAGTTGAAGCAATCAAAATGACTCTAAAAATAATGCTTCAGTGGACGATAAATAAGCATAAGACCAATTGGCATCTTATTCTCTTCCCATATTTGTGGGCCTATAGAACTTTTGTTAAAATCACCACCAGGTTTACTCCTTTCCACCTTGTTTTTTGTAAGGAGGTAGACTTATAGATCGAGTGTGAGATCCCTTCCCTTCACCTAGCAATCAAAATAATCCCTGACACCCAACCATTAGAAAAAAGACTTATTGTGCTTGAGCATGCCTTTGAAGACCATTGTGTTGCTTTACAAACCATTGAAACAACCAAAAAGTGTGCCAAAGCCCAACATGACCAAAAATTCAACCCTTGTGCTTTCCACTAAGGTGATCTTGTTATGGTATATGACCAAGCCCATGATACCCTGGGACATGGGAAGTTCGAATCGTTATGGCTAGGACCTTACATCATTCGTAAGGACTTAGGCAAGGGGGCATATCTTCTAGAGAATTTTGAAGGCCAACTTCTTCCTAATCCTCACAATGCACTCTACCTTAAGAAGTTTTACCCATAGCATATCTCGTTGACTTGCGTGTATTTATTTTTGTCATGAATTTAGGTAGGTTTCATCATCACATTTTTTGTCTTTTTCACCATTAAGATGGATCCATCATCCACATTGTATATCGGTTATGCCGACGGTGCGAGTCACTTCTCTAGGAATCTAGCCTCAGCAACATGGGCTATTTTTACCCCCTTACATATGTTAATCCATACTAATGGCATGTGCATTGGATTTTGCACCAATAGCTAGGTCGAATATGACGTAGTGGTAGGTTTTTTAGTCGATTCCCTAGCTCATTGCATCCTTCATCTTCATGTACATTTATATTCGTTTTCTACTTGTCATGCAATTGAATGGTGTGTATCATGTGCATAACCAAGTCCTATTTAGAAAATATCTATAATTTAAGTTGTTGGTACATGAATTTGAAACCATTACTTTCAGTCATGTTCCTAGAGCCCAAAATAACTTTCTAGATACCATTGCAAATAACATTCTAGATTAGCATTTATCGCATGTATACCACAGAAGACAACCATAAACACAACACATGGAAAACCATCATTGTCATATAAAAGATGCATAATCACATTATGTATCACAAAAAACATATAAGTGTTTGAAGCCCATATCTCTAACTACATCCAACATGCCCATAGCATGTTATAAAAATCAGCACAAGGGGACCCACTTGTCCCTGTCCCTAGTCACTATCTAGCAGATCATGCACAAAACGCTTTGCTCCACATGTCCATAGATCACATACCGCCTAACCAGCCATCACCATGAGCCGCATGATCCCTCACTACTCTGAGGGAAGGCATGTACACTCATCTATGTACTAATCATCTAACTCATGCCACCCACACTCAGAAACTCTGATCAAGAACACATCATGTCTACAATGTATCTAAGCAAGTAGAGCACTGTCGTTTGGACCCTGGCATGATGATGATGTTCCTTGATGTGCAGCGCCAGACACTGTGGCTCGGCCTGCATATCTTATAGGTTTTACTAGTGTTATATCTGCATACCACATATTTTACACTCAGTACCATATACATGTGATAAAAATATGAAATGCACCATAAAAATAGAAAATTAACACTCGTTGTCTGGTCCCCATGCTCGTCCAAGTGGAAGTGGTAGGTTAGGATCACCTTGATAGCTTATCCCATTATAGGGATAATCATCTATGTAAATGGGCATCTGATCCCAATGTGCGAAACATTTGGGTCAAAACAAACGCTCGATCCCCCCTCCTCCCCCTCTCCATAGTAGCTACGCCCACCAGTGCATCCTAGGCTCCTGTGGGCCCCCAGCCTAGATTTGTACATGAGGGCAGACGGTAGGTATACTCTCAAATAAGAAAGCACATAGCATTGTACCAAATGCACAGTCATGGTTTACTTGTCTCCTACATACACTCAGTTGTCATTTCACTGACGACATCATCATTTGGGCCCACCCATAATAGGCCCCTGCCAATACACTCTCCATAAGCATCATCTTCCCACTAGTGATGTGGTGGAATGCCTGACTGCCTAGAATCCATAACACTATTGTGGCAATAGCCCGTGTCTCTAGCCTATCTAGATCGCTGGTCAGGATGGTCGTGCCCTTCACACAAACACGCTGTGGACAATGGTGATCCACAAACTCTGCAGTGTTCCTCCCATGAGGCAATACCGGGTGTATATTCCCCACCACCCCTAAGGGGGAGAGTTTGGTTAAAAAATAAATATCCTGTAATGTGAACTTGATCATGTGCCCTTGCACCACAAATAACTCCTGGTTAGGATCCCAATAGCTCACAATCTTTGATAACAAGGGCTCACCTACCCTCATTTATGGGTTCTCTAACAACTTGAGAACCCCGCAGTAAGATAGCACCCCTCGAACCGCCTGATCCCTCTGAATCTTGGATCGAATGGTTTCCAAATATTGCTTCCACCAGTTGATTTTCAACTCTTCCATACCTACAAAACACCACATGTCTTTTTAGTTCATAGAAGAAAACAATGGCCTTCATTGTTCAACCTACTACCCCCACCAGACCAGTAGACCACTCTCCTTCTCAGCTCCAAATCATAGTTTTCAGCCGAGAACCCGTGAGCTCACAGGTTTGCCTCAATTTCCTATGAGCTAGAGAATAATTTTGGGCCCAAAACGTGTGATCTAGCTGTGAATATGAGAAGGGGTGTCCTAGAGAGTTGTGAGGCACAAAAATAAGAAAATAAACCACTAAAACTAAAGAGATGAGTAAGGCCACCTACCTGAAAGTCGTAGATCCTAGTTCTAATGGTCGATTTGTCTACTATGATCTCCACAATATTTAAGGCATTTTCCTCCTCTTCAAATTCACCACAACTCACTTAGAAAATGAATTCAAACTGGAGGGAAAACGTCCTTTCATGGAAAAACCCACAGTTTTTATGTCACCCATTGCAACCAAACCGTAGCTCCGTTTGTCGAACCATTAGCACCATTGGGAATATCTCATCGAGTATCATAATGGGCCTTTCTTAGGTTTTGATGATTTAACACTTGACTCGGGAGCCATTTTTCCAAAATGGGTCACTTCATCGCTTCTTAAACTTGACTTTCTTCATATGCGACACTTTTACTTTGGGAATCACCTTCCCTTGGCACTTTTCGTGTCGATTTTCCTCATGGGAACCCATAATTTTCTCATGTTTTCATGGTCCCCACAGGGCCTATTTTGCATGGCAGCATCATTGAGTCACCCTTCTTTAGAGCATCCAAGATGAGTCACCTTTGCATCCATGGAGTCTGTTTCACATGCCATTGTATCATGTTACAATGTTCCATCCATATTTTCAAGCCATTCATCCCATGTTTCCCATTTTTCCGTTCAATCATAATGTCCCCCATCCCCTCTGGAGTCGAGTCAGACACTACCAGGTCAACCATACACTTTATACTCTAACAAGGGATGTCTTCTGTTTGTCCCTCAGTCCCATTTTCCCTGGTGTCAGTCCATCAATCACATTACTATTTTCCCTCGTGCCTTAGTTTAGGATCATCATTGCCTCACCTATGGTGGGCCCTATTCCATTGACATCAACACATCTATTCCAGAAGAATGGCCTAGAGGGCGGTGTATCTTAGCTCCAGCTTCCAATATCTTTTAGTGCCTCAGATCAAGAAAAGGGAATCATCATTACCCTTTGAGTTGATTGTTTCATGCTTGTGATTCATACACTTGATGCTCGAGTGATGCAGCAAATTGTACCAGTGATTCCTGGGTGTGTGTGAGATGTTTACGACCTCATGAGGGGGTGGCCCTTCAGGTAGCCCCTCCACATGCCTGAATGATTTCATATTATGCTACAACCTCAGATGAAGTTCCGTAGATTTTATGGGTTTGGTTCCTACTGCTTGGAGCGCTCATAGCATGCATGTCTCCTTCAGATGATCCATTTAGTTTTGCAAAGCCCTTTCTTGTTTAACAGTGCTTCTTTGGTTGTTATACCCTCCTTCCCGCCCATTTTTTGAGGGAAGGACCATTACGTCTCATGTACTCAAATGTTATTGTATTTAATCTTGGCTCTTGTTTTCCAAGCACATTATGTATATGGGATACATTGTATTATTTTTTGGTTCATTTATGCCAACATGTTATGTACCATTCAGCATGTACTTTAGTGCTCAGTTTCAATTTTTTGGGCGTGTAATTATTCTTTGTACTGAGTTATCTCGAAGGGTATAGGTATGCCTCCCTCGCCCCACTGAGATCAGGTACCACATCATAAAAGTAGACTTACATTAGTTAGTTGGTCTTGCCCCTCAATCACTATCCTCTTTTGATTCAGCTCCATTGGTCTCTCTCTCTCTCTCTGACTCACCTTCAATGTCTAGTGATTGTGTCCTTACAAAGTACTTTGGTCATACATTTTTCATCTAACACTCGTATGTTGGGGGGGAATCTTTTATCGAAAAAACTTGATGATCTAGCCATAACTTACTAGATGGATCGAAGTACACCATGTAAGGCCAATTTTACCATAGTAAAATTGCTTTCACTATAAGAAATTACTTAATAAACCACATTTGTTTAAACCCATGAAGAATAACTAAATAAATGAATATTTATTTAATTATCTTCTAGGAATAATTAATTAAACCATTGTTTAATTAATATTCCTTGTCATATTTGACCTAGTCATGAGAAATAATTGGATAAATCATTATTTCTCTTATTTTTCTCTAGGAATAATTAATTAATCAATATTTAGTTATTATTCCTTGTCAAGTTTGACTAAATACTCTAGGAATAATTAAATAAATCATTATTTGTTTATTATTCCTTAACTAAATTCATTGAAATGATAAATAAATAATTTATTTCTAAATAAAAGTATTTAACCAATTTAAATATTTTTTCACTCCAACAAAATATAATTAAATATTCCAAATGGTTAATTCTAGAATTTGGTTAATAATATTTTATTATTATTTGAGGATAACCTAATACTTTTTTATAAATTGAAGGGTTTTACATTCATTTTTCACTTTCAATCATTTTCAATGTTGCACTCACTGTTGCAGCTCTGATTATTATCATTGTCGCACACCATTTTCTTTTTCATTTGAGTTCTCATTGAGCTCAAACATTTTGTTTGTTGAGTCTTACACAAATAGAGTAGAGAGACTCTACAAAAATCTGAAGACATTGATAGCCAAGAACACATCCCATAGAGGGGGACTGGTAACATTATTTGTTCCCTTCATAGGTGTCATCAAATAAAATATATTCTTTATATGTCTTGTTTCAATTAGATTATTGGAGTTACTTGCACTTATTTTCTTATTCCATTTTGTTGTTTAACTATTTCTGTCACATAGATCAGGGATTTGGCATGTTTTGTTTCTATCATTTGTTGCAGATCCACGCCGTTTAATAGCCATTTTTACAATTGAGGTTGTTTTTCATCCACAATCTAAAGTGCTTTCTTTTCATACACCTTTGAGAAGAAAACACTCCAACACTTGTGTTCAATGTGAGGGCAGCCCAAGAAAAAGTGGTCATGCATGTGGCATTTTTAGCACATCAAGGGAAGGTTTCTATAATCAAGGTTTTGAACCCAATCTCTATACAAGGTTATGTCTTCATTGAGGGAGCCGGACATGTTCATTTAAACACAGATCTTTGCACAAGAGGTGTAGAAAGCTTGATTTTTTTTTTTTCAAAAGAGGAAGAAAATAATGATAATTCCTCTCTATCAACATTGAATTATTCCACCTAGTAGCACATGTAGTGTTTGGATGAGTTTAAGTAGAGACCCCTTCCATTAAGACTTTCTGATATTCTAGACAAGATAAATCATTGTGAGGAACACTTTTTAGCCTAGTTTCATCTCATAATGGGCCTTCAGTTTCCAT
This sequence comes from Pinus taeda, assembly GCA_000404065.3. Lineage (NCBI taxonomy): Eukaryota > Viridiplantae > Streptophyta > Pinopsida > Pinales > Pinaceae > Pinus > Pinus taeda. Next base: position 5,871 of record APFE031459882.1, on the reverse strand, counting down.
CTCACTAGAATCCAATGGAGGAGTTTTTTTTTTGTTGGACAAATTTTAATAGACTTATAGATCAATGCATGGTCTTACATCAACTAGAATTTTCCATTCAATCTAGTTAGAGGCATGTGGATCTAAGGAATTTCGGTAGATTTTAGGATGCAAGTGCTTGTACTCTTTTGATTGGGGATCATTTCCAATTCTTAGTTAGGGTTCTCTATTGGGTCTAGTTTGATGGCATCAACTATCTTGAATTTTGTTGGATTAGGGTCTGTAGGAGAGGTCTAGGTTGCAAATTCATTGGAGGGGCCTAGAGGCCCTCCACTAGGGAATCCATTCTATGAGAAGCACTTTTTAAGATGCCTTTAGGGAGAAATATGAAATATAAGGGATGATAGAATTAAGGTGAGAGGGGAAACAACCATGAATAAGAATATTGGATTCTAAGGCAACAATTGTGGTAGAGTACATATTTTTTTTTCATTTGATGTAATAATATATATGTATTAGCTAGAGATTCCTAGTGGTAATGACTAAGTGAGTTTCATCAAGATTCATTTTAATATTGTAATTAAGGAGAAACATAAGTAATTGTATGCTGTAACAATGATGAACAATAAAGAGGAACCATTAATTATGGAAAATGATGTTGTGTTATTGAAATTATCATGTGTGTTCCTCCTCCAAGAATTACTACGACCACCACCAAATAGTGGCTTGAAGTTCACTGTTCAACTTATATAAGGAATGAAACCTATTGCAAAATCTCCTTAGGACATTATGAATCTAAATTTGTGAGAAATACAAATGCAACTCAAAGAAATCATGTATTTGGGATATATTTTCCAAATATGTCATTATGGGAGAAATATCAATGATATTTGTAAAGAAGAAATATGGATCATAGATACTTTGTATTGGTTACCAATGATTAAACAAAGAATGGTAAGGTATCAATATTTTGTTCCTAGAATGGATGATTTATTTGATGAAATAAAGAAGCTAAGGTGTTTTTTAAAATATATTTAGGGTTGGGGTAAAAATATAAAAAATAATGCACTAAGCATTGGCTGAGAGGTATATTTGAAAGGTGTTAGATGTTATAAATCAAAATAATATAAAATAGTCGAATTAAAAATAACCTTTAAAAATATATCTTTAACATGTAGTATTACTCCGAGCCAACCGTCCTCCAAGTTGCAGTGTTTCTCCAATTTTGGAATTCTTGATAATTGCAGTGATGCTTTAATATATTATTATATATGATATATATATATATATATGTACTAAAATATATATATATATATATATAGTATTTCTTTTTTTCTTGTTATGTTAAATTTTTAATAAAACTTTTATATTTCAAGTATTTTTAAAAATAGAAGTTTTTTTTTATCTTTTATAGAGATTATAAAATTATATTAAGTTAGATATGAGCGAATATGGAATATTTATTTATAAAATTTATAATAAATAGAAAAGTGAAAGTGAAATATTTTTTCCACATCTTTTTCATAAATAATTATAATATTAACAATAAAGTAAATAAGTGCAACAAGAGTGAAATTATTGATGTTTTATAGTGTTTTTAATTTAGAATAACAAAATATGTATAATCATTTCCGTTTTTATTATAGGCTATCGCCATCATCACTAGGATGATGTAGAATGCCCCTGACTCAAAGAAAAGTGACTCCTTATTCTTTGTTTCATTGTATTGTTCTTAGTTTTTTTTCTTTTTTGATAAAAAGAAAAGAAATTATTCTTGTTCAAATCTCTTTCTTGTGTGATTATTTTCTTGCATTCATCATTAGAAAAGGAAAAGGTACTATGATATTTTATTTTTTTGGGGAAGCTTTTATATTAACTAGTACATTTTAGGTGCATTTATCATTTTAATGAAAATATCATTCTTAGGTCGTCTCATTATTGTTGTTGGTTTGCATACTAAGTAACTTGCTAGAAGCTGCATTTTGTTTTCCATAGGTTGTAAGGTTACATGATAAGAAGATTTCAAAATAAAAGAAATTACAGTGAATGCATTTGCATTGAATAAAAAATTGCATCTTTGAAAAGTTGTTAATGCATCTAAACTATGATCATTGAACAATTCATATGTTACTAGTTTACTATGTTCTTATAAGTTTATTTCAACATAATCATAATGCCACTTCTTGCACATTTATCAACCCTTGAGTAATTAATAGCCTAAAACTAATTCTTAACTTAAAATCAATTAGAGTTGTGTTTCTAGGAAAACAACATAGTCTTAATTATAGGATGTTGGAATAGCTTGGAGAGTAAATTCTCTAAGGTTATGAAATTGAAACTACATTTTAATGAATAGTGCAAACTTTAATAGTAGGAAAGAGAACACTATAAGTAAGCACATCTTGCACAAGTGTTAAGAATGAGGTTCCACTAGAATAAACAAAGGTAATATCCCTTCTTATTAATTACTAAATGTATTAATACTTGTAAGCTGTAATGTCCTCTATAGGAAATCACTTCTCAAAATCTCATGCTTGGTTCCCCCTCACATATATGTGATGTTACCTCATTCTATTTAGATACCTTTAGATCCTTGGATGTAATAATACATATGGATTAGCTAGAGAGTCATAGTACTAATGAATAAGGGAGTGTCATTAAGATTCATTATAATGTTGTAATTAAGGACAAACACGAGGAAAGGTGCAAATTACATCTTTCCTCATGTGTGAGGTTGAGATATTAGCTCAACTAAAAAATGTGTGTGGTTCAAATATACCCTCAACTAAAAAAATGTATGTGGTTGAGATATACCCTCAACTAAAGGATTGTGTACCCAATATAGTTTGTCTATATTGAGACCAAGGCTATTGTATTTATATTTATAACTTTATTAGATTAAAGTAGAGTGTGCCCCCCTGAAGGCAGGTGTATAAGGTAGCAATTAAGGTGATGGGACTCGAGTGGGCTATGAGCCACCTGCCAGCCATGTACAAAGGAGCCGACTCCATGTGGAGGGAGGGTCTTAACCAGGTGGGCGTGAACAGGTTTAAAGGAACGCATCAGGGAGGCTTTAATGCTCCGTTCACCTCCGCACGCGATGTTCAGCTTTGGTTCTTGGCTCGCATGAAAGCCACAGTAATGGCGGGAGTGTCTCGAGGCAAGGGAGGGCGCATTATATTCAGCCTCCACCATGGGTTTACTCTGCTGCTTCTTGTGCTGTCTGGGTTTACTCTATTGGGCTCTAGCTCCACCAGCTCGAAGCCTCCGTCCATTACCCCGACTCTCACGGCTGTTTTGGGCACCCGTCTGTCTGTTTGTGTGTATCATCTGTTCTGTTTTGGGCACCCATCCATCTATCTGGTGGTCTGTTCTGCAATTTTCAAAGGTGTTCAGTTTTGTCTTGTAGTCATGCCTCGGCTTCGCCAAAGAATGCTCAGCCGCAGAGGCACCTCCCGGGGTGCGCCTTCTTTCCCTTCTTCTGGAGATGCTACTTCTCGTCAACATCATAGCTCTCACAATGGAAGAGAGAGAATTCTAAGGCCCAACCAATTTCTAGAACCCAGCTCTCCAGGTTCCTTATCCTCGCCCTCCTTTGGCTCTGCAATCTTCACATTCAACAGTTCACTGAATCGTCCTCGGATTAGTGCCTATGTATCTGTGCTTTTCATTGAGGAAGCCCAAGAAGAGGGTGAATCTATCGTTCAACGGGAGGACCAGGGAACAGTTGCGGCGCCAATTGCAGGTTCTTTGAGAGCAATGGAGACGCAGGCCAGCAACGTCAATGAAGCAATGATGGAGCCTGTGCCCCCTGGTTCGATTGTGAAAGAGGAGGTTCATGCTCAGGACTTGGATGATGTTGGGTGGTGTAGTATTTTGGAGGAGTTTCCTGAAGCCTAATCCAAGCATTGCAGCTTCCTTTCAGGCTATGCGGCCCAATAGTGAGGGCATTTTTGTCAATTCTGAAAATTTTGTGTCTATGCTATTGTGTCAAGGTCCTGGGTGACTATTTTGAAAGTTTTGTGTCTATGCTGTGGTGTCAAAGTCCTGGGTGACTGTTTTGTAAGTTGTTTAAGCTCAAAAGGTGAAAATGTAATCCTCTGGCTCCCTTGCGTTGGATTGCAAAATGTACTCCTCTAACTCCCCTGCGCGGGTTGTACCTCTTTGTTCTCTGTTCCATGTTGCCTCTCCTACTGGACAGCTGGTTCTTTTAGCTTGTAATGGTGTAAATGTACTCTTTTAATGTGAATAATAGAATAGACTTACTTAGAAAAAAAATTAGAGTGTGCTCACCAAATTTTGGTGTGTAATAAGGATTTTTTTTTCAACTTCACAAAAGATAAGGGCTTTTTTCATAAGTGTAAGTTATGCATTATAATCATCTTTAAAAATAAAATAAATTTCATTGGGAGTACTCGAATTGAATGACATTAAGTTGTGCTACTAACCCATGACGGCCCTTTTTTAAAATCTTCTCCATTCGATGCAAGTTGATGATAGTAGGAGTACCTACCTGGGGTCCACAGAGTTAATGTGTGTGGTCATTCTCTTAAAGCTCATATATAACTCTTGGAAGTCCATTGTGATAGGGCCTGACGTGCAGAGCCTTTTAGTGCCAATGAAAATATCACAACCACCCATTTCAATGGAAAAAATGTGGGTTTTGACGTGATAATCCCCCATCTAAAACTTAATATTTTCACAACGACCTTCAATGGTCCCCCCATCAGCAATAAGGACTTGGAAATTAGATACCACTCTGACATAAAAATGAATGACTTATACTATTCTCTTATGGATAAACTTATGTGTGCTATGAATATTTATTAGCACCACTATTGGTCAATTTTTAATAAAACCTTTTATTTTCAGAGTTTGTGGAGAAGAAATTACAGCCAAAGCATGGAGAGAGATAACCCACTCATCTGGAAAAGTTGTCGTATCATTGTGTCAGGTTGGTTGGGGTTCACCCACTTCCTCCTTAGGAACTTCAGTAGATGGAGATTCATTGGTAGAGTTGTTTTTAGTAACGTCAATTTGAAATAATTTTGGTTCCTTGCATTTATGTCCGAGGGAGTATTTTTCATCATAGTAGTAGTAGAGTCCTTGTTTCCTTCTTTCGGCCATTTTTCCTGGTGACACTGTTTGAAATTTAAGTATTTGATTGGGGCCCATAGTCAGGGTTGGACTGTTACACAACATTTTTTCATTGTCCTTGTACTCCCCGTTCCATGATCCTGGAGGAAATCTACAGCGAACCCTA